>JAAGKR010001621.1:31549-118260 GCA_011419295.1 Clarias macrocephalus
GGAAGCGCATTGCATTCACAAAAGAAAAAAAAATCACAGGAATTATCTCATAATTATGACATCCTGATCTCATAATTATGACTTAGTATCTCATAATTATGACTTAGTATCTCATAATTATGAGATCCTTATCTCATAATTATGACTTATTATCTCATAATTATGACTTAGTATCTCATAATTATGACATATTATCTCATAATTATGACTTAGTATGTCATAATTATGACTTATTATCTCATAATTTTGAGATAGTATCTCATAATTATGACTTAGTATCTCATAATTATGAGATAAGGGGGAGCAGTCTCTTGCAGGGGGACATTTTAATGCATGACATCGGAAACGAAAGTTACTGCATCCTTTTGCTTGGAAGCGCCTCATTGCACACTCATGGAGATGTAGCAGCTTGTTTAGCCTGATGTCTGTACATTAGTTAAATCTACTATTATCATCCACATTACTCAATGATATTAATATCTCCCAGTGTCTCAATCCAAGAAAGAAATAAACGCGAATTAAATTTGCCAATATTTGCTCTATTGTCTAAAAAAAATCACAGGAATGCTCTCATAATTATCATGTATTTACTCATAATTATCACTTAATAACTTATAATTATGCCTTAATAAGCCATAATTTAAGATCCTGGTCTCATGATTATGACAAAGGTTAGGGTTCGGTGATCGGCACAAGACGGGGACAATAGTGCCGAATTTAATTCGCGTTTATTTCATTCTTGGATTGAGACACTGGGAGATATTAATATCATTGAGTAATTTGGATGGTAATAGTACTGTAGATGTAACTAATGTACTGTTCCGTGGCGCGGTATGGAGAGAGCTTTAGAGGGGGGCAACGAAATAGGAGTATGTGAGAGCGCTTATGATACACACGGGAAGATCTTCCCGATTGGAGATGGCGTGGGATTATTAATTAGGAATTTAAATGAAACCAAAGAAAACTGAAAACACAATATAACGGAGCTCTGCCGTCTACGTGAGACCGGACGGGGCTCTGGAAAATAAAGCACTAATAAACTTAAGCTGAGCGCGCGCGCTGGCCTCTCTTTCGCTTCTTAGGACTCTCAACTTTCTGCGCGCTTCTTCCTCTTAGGACTCAACTTTGTGCGCGCTTTTCTTTTCTTTCTTTCTTTGGTCTTTGGCCCTGATACCTTACCGGTGCTACCTAAATGATCTCTACGGCGGTACCAGGACCCTTAAATAAACACGCCGCCAAGTGCGGCTCCGCGTGTATAAATGTCCGCGCCTTTGCCTGTTCAGACCTCCGCGGTGTAGCAGCCTGCGGATCTGCCCGTTCTGAACAGTTCATGTGCAGCTCTGCCCCTCGCGCGTTACATGTAAAATCATCAGGCTAAACGAGAGGATAGCTGCTACATCTCCATGAGTGTGCAATGTGGCACTTTCAAGCAAAAGCATGCAGTAACTTTCGTTTCCGGTGTCATGCACTAAAATGTCCCCTGCAAGAGACTGCTCCCCCTTATCTCATAATTATGACTTAGTAAGTCATAATTATGAGATACTAAGTCATAATTATGAGATAAGGATCTCATAATTATGAGATCAGGATGTCATAATTATGAGATAATTCCTGTGATTTTTTTTCTTTTGTGAATGCAATGCGCTTCCGTACAGTTTGACACCCCTCATTTAAATATATAAACCTGTGTGGGTTTCTTAAAATATTAATTTAAAAAAAAACTTAGTTCACATGTTGCATTTTCTCTTCTTAATCAAAAATATTTTCTAATATATTATGAATATAATATAAGTAACATATTAGAAAATATTTCTGATTAAGAAGAGAAAATGCAACATGTGAACTAAGTTTTTTTGTTTTTTATTAATATTTTATGAAACCCACACAGGGTTTCTTAAAATATTAATCAAATATTCTTCTATATCTTTAATATCTTAAAGCTCTGTATTTTTCTGTGTTTAGTTGTGCATAGAATGCCTTAAAAAGTATTTGCCCCTTCCTATTTATTATTATTTATTTATTTATCTATTTATTTATTTATTTATTTTGCATGTTAGTCAGATTGTTAAACACTGTTTACAGAAACCGTCTCACGGTAAAGAGTCACTGAGGATAAATGAATGAAACAACAGTGAAGTTAAATATGTTGATGTAGAAAATTATAAAACTTGAATATATTATTGATTGAATGCAAGAATAATAAGCAAGTATGATGTAAATAAAAATATAAACTTATTTTATATTATAAAATAATATTTAACAGAAGATTATGATTACGATAATGATGATGATAAAAAAATATGATTTTTTTGTTTTAGAAAAATATTATTTAAAATACTTAATTTTTATCTGTAAACTTATGAATGTAATTATAGGTACATTCATTGGAAAATTCAAAACAGGTATACACTACTGCTCAAAGTTTTTGGATCACTTTCTAATTTCATAGTCATTCCTGATTTTTATTACTTTCTATATTGTAAAGCAATGCTGAAGGCATCCAAAATATTCAATTATCTTCTTTGAACAGTTAATGCTGAGTTGTGTTTGCCACTCATGCTCTGTAAATCCTTCATAACAGCACTAATCTGAGGCGCTGTTTGTTAATTGGTGGTTTCTGAGGCTGGTAACTCTAAATGAACTTCTCCTCTGCATCAGAGGTACATTTTGGTCTTGTTTTACTGGGAAGGTCTTCATGAGACCCAGTTTCGCAAATGCACTTGATAATAATGTTCATAGTGCAAGAAATATTCCAGAAAGGCTGACCTCTGTGTCTTAAAATAACAACTCACTGTTGTTGTTGTTGTTGTTGTTGTTGTTACATAATTACCTAATTCCATATGTGTTATTTCATAGTTTTGAAATCCCCAGTATTGTTGTAGGATGTAGAAATAACTAAACAAAAACAAAGTAATTTGTAAACAAAGTGATCTCAAGCTTCAAACGGTAATTATTTATGTATTTATTTTTGCACAAAACGGCAACATCCATTCCAATTCCAACATAGTCAGGGAGAATAAAACGAACAAACAAATAACAGTGTTTTTCTTTTACTTTTTATACTTAAAAAAAAAAAAAAAAAATATATATATATATATATATATATATATATCTTTGATCTTCCACAGAATAACAGTGCACTAAGGTGTAATGACGTATTGACGTCTCATCGGGGTTTCCTTTGAAATCACGTGTTCTATCGCGAGCGTTGGAAAGAGCGGCCTCCTCTTGTATATACCCAGCATGCTTTGCAGTTTATGCGGAGGAAAATGAAATCGGCCATGTCGTGTGTTAGCCAGCAGTGAGTTTCGCTGAGTAGACTGCGCGGATAAGACTAAGGAGGTTCTATCGCGTGTACTGGAGAAGAGGAGACACGGGAAGGAAGTTTGCGCACCTAAAAGAGGTGTTTCTACACACAGAGCTTTAACGTGAAAGAACGCAGTCGATAGCGAGGACGCCATGAGCGGCGGGACGCCTTACATCGGCAGCAAAATCAGCCTGATCTCCAAGGCCCAGATCCGCTACGAGGGAGTTTTATACACCATCGACACTGAGAACTCCACCGTCGCGCTCGCTAAAGGTGATTTCTGTGTAATAACGCGTTACTGTGGAACCTGTTGCGGCAGCCTCGTACCGACCCGGACTCGGTTTTATGTTAGCATGTTAGCTTCGTACGCAAAAGCAAAGAATTAGCCGTTGGCTAAGTGGGTTTAAAACCGCCAACATTAACTATACACAAATGTAATTTTTTGATATGTATAAATTAAGCTTATGTAACTTAAATACACAAAAGTATTAAAAAGTGTAAGAAAAACACAATTCCTTTGTTACGTATTTAAAGAGCGATTAAGGTGCGCATGCGCAATAGACACTCACTCCGTGTATAAGTGCACTTCATTGTGTGTGTGTGTGTGTGTGTGTGTGTAATAATGGCTCGCGCGCTCCTATTTAGTGCCCCAAAGCCCCTGCACGATATTGTAACAAATTGAGCATCTGGCCTAATAAATGTAGTTTATTTAGTCAAGTTCGGACATATAGGTTTTTAATAAATATATTGTCATATCAAATGTTTTGTTTTATTATGCTTTTCGATGTCTCGCGCAAGACGCAAACATACGACGTCACGCAGACCTTTAAAATGCGGTTTCGTTACAGTAAGTGAAAAGAAATCGTTACAATAAGTAGCCGCGCGCGCCCGTGCCATGTTTCTGTTGCTGCAGAAAAGCAATAGAATTTTCCTATGACGTCACGTTTCAAACTTTTATTCTTCTGCAGTTCATCATCGACTCGACGTGTTCAGTCCCCCCCCCCCCCCCCCCCAATTGTGTGGAATGTTTGCATAAACCACTTCCTGTAATAATTTGTGGAGGAAACCCACCAAGCGCAGGGAGAATATGCAAACTCCTTATTCACACAGAGCCTACCTGGGAATCGAACACCGAAATGAAATTTTGTGAAATAGACAAAAAGGGACCATCACTGTCTTGTAGTAGTGGTGTTATTATTATTAATCTCTTTATGACTAATAAAGTTAGACTTTTGTGACTGAACATCAGCCAGGAAGCGCATGCTACAGTACATGGCCAACATTTTGTGGACACCTGGCTTTCATGTCCAACCTGTTGCCACATAGTTGTAAGCATGCAGTTGTAGTTTTGTAGCTCTCGGTGTCTTTTTATAGAAAACACTGCCGTCTAAGTACATTTGTACTCGGTTGATTTGTCATCTATAACAGGCATTACTCAATGTTATGGCGCAGTATATCAATCAAGATGGTACATCAGGTAAGGCTCATGACAAAACTGCCAGAGAGAAGAAAAGTGTTGGGTTTCCTCCAAACAGACCATCTGGTTCAGGAATACGAGGCTGGTCGATTATGGCAAGAATCCTAATCATGATTAAATTGGTTGACACTGAGGTCATGATTATCTAACACAACTCGTTGACTTTGGAAATGTCATGTATTTATTCTGCTATAAATAAAGTAAAAAACCTGGTGTTTAAATACCTCAGCCTGGGCGAGAGTGTGTTTAGTGAGGGATGGAAGTGCACTGCTGTAAAGTCAAAGGATGTGATTTATTTCTAATACAAAAATGATATCATTGCGAAGAAGGAATGTACCAAAATAATTATTTAGTCTCAATGGTCTTGTTTTTATAATTGTTGGAAGTCAGAATCGTAATTGAAATTAATATTCGATTAATCGCACAGCTCCAGTGGTGCCTTGATATTTTTTGCCTCTTTAAACACAAGATTATTGTTTTTCTTTCAGTCCACGTATTATTTATTTATTAAACAGTTTTTGTGAATTACCATAACATCCCATTAGTGTGGTGTTTTTATGGCTTGTAGAATCAGTAATTATTTTACAAACTGAGTTCAGGGAAAATGGTGTGGGCAAGTAAAACAGCACAGCTGACATCTGGTAGTGGGTTAAAACTTAAAAAAATTCATTCAAATTACAGCTGAGTTACGGGAAATTTGTCAACCCTGAAAGTAGCGCAAAACCACAAGAAATGGGAGGGAAAGGTGAATGAGTGTAGAAGTTAATGCATAGGTGCTGCTGTGGTGGCTGCAGGGTTTGTCAGCATAACAGGACTGGTCTCTAAACAAACACAACTAAGCAGGGGAAAAAAGACATTTATAAATTATTTGTAAAATTTCTCAACCAGTTTTTTATTACACACTGTTATCAGTGTGATATTCGTACCAATTATTTAAATTTTACTATATTCTACTACTTCAGGAGTATCACACTCAAGGTTGTGCTGTTGTGATGAATATCAGAACAGCTGTGATGCAGTTATGGGCACCAACACGTATCCTTCCATGACTGGTCAAGTGTAGCTCAGTGGTTATGGCATGGACTGTGGTTCGGAAGGTGCCAGGTTCAATAATGAGATAAAAATGTAAGATTGTCTGACGAATGCCGTAAATTTATGTAAAAATGTGGCGGAACGAACTAACTAACCGTGACTGATGGAGTGAAACTAACAGGGATAGTTTTAAATTCTTACTGGTACTACGTAGCCCAAAGGTGAGATGAATAAACCATAGACAATGTCATCAACTACATTCATCCATCTCATGCGTTAATCACTTATTTTAACATGAAATCTATGTAGGAAGCTGCCTTCAAACTTTACGCTCTACTCCGATTAGTTTTTAAAGTGTATAAACATAAACGTTGAAGTAATCAATGAGGTCAACTCATTGGAGCAGCCAGACTATTCATGCTGTATTGTATGCGTTCTGCATAATCATTTTCTTGTTAATAAAGAGGAAATAAATATGGAGGGGGGAGTTCAACAAGTGTTTTCAAAAATGCATTGCTATTTAGTTAGTTTTAAGTAGTGTTAAGTGTAGTCCAATAGAAAAGTAAAAAAAAAAAAAAAAGTTCAATACTGAGCCACACTCAGTTTTATTTTTTTCCTCTCGGATAGACTCTGATTGAACTACGCACATGTTTAAGTTATATTAACTTTTTTTTTCTTTCCTTTGCCTTTTTATGGACAGTAAAATCATTCGGAACTGAAGACCGTCCTACAGACAGACCAGTGGCTCCCCGGGACGATGTCTTCGAATACATCATCTTCAGAGGAAGTGACATAAAAGATCTGACTGTTTGTGAACCACCGAAGCCCAACTGCTCTCTGCCTCAAGACCCGGCCATCGTACAGGTATCGTTCTTAGTGTCCTCCCCACAGGTCTGAAATATATTTGCAGTGGTAACCAGAGCGGCCCGGCATCACCTGACAAACACAAGTGGTCTGCTACATAAAAAATAAAAACATGTGACCTTTAACACAATGTTTTGATTTTTTTTTATATTTCTATTAATTTCACATTTTATCAGTACACTATACACACGTGACTGAGCAATAAAAATGAGATGGCACAGATTCATAAGATCACTCGCTCGTTTTAGTAGCAGCAGTAGTAATAAGAATAATAACAACGATAACTTGCACATGGACTTGTTTATTCTGCTAGAGTGAGAACAGTTTGCTGTGTGTATTTGCTCTACTTGTGTTAGGAGAGGACATGCAGTCTTTAAGGTCATAATTATTAGCACTTTTTTTGTGCCACAGCCAAATATCATTCAGTGTAATTTTTATTGCTGCTTTTTTTGGCTTCCCCTGTCTGATCACTTGGGTAAAGTTTAGTGTTTGATTCACAGAAAAACGCAGGAGGAATATTTGTTTGTGATTTAAGCCGCACAGATTTGGTCAAAAGTGATCTCAGTAAAGCATAGACATTCAGAAAGTAGTACTGTACTTACTGTTTTTGAAATATTAAAAGTCGAGACAATATGCTTTTCTCTCAATAACGGTCCAGTGCTCATAATTCAATAAAAACACAATACAATCTAAACTCTAATGACTGTGTGTGAAATGCAGAAAACTTGCACTTTCTTACTTTTCCCCTTTCTTGCAATGGTTTGATCAAAAGTGCGAATAATTCTTCTCAAAACCATGACTGCTTCTAACTTTTCACCAAAAAAGGGGAAAAAGCTAAAGGTTTGCTAAAAGTAAATTAAAAGAAATTCTACAGCCAGAGTGTGGATACGTTTTGACTCGCCCTCCTGTGCGTAAACTGATTCTGTGAAGGGTCGACAAGCGAGACTGTTATTGTATAAAATGGTGATTGCTAGAGTAGAGCTGATGAACAATTTGCTGTAGCCTGGAATCCCCTGCTTTCTGTATAAGCTTGAACCAGAGATTTTTAAGCTTTTTTTTTTTTTTTTTTAATAAGCAAGGAAGTTTTTGGCATGAGTGTACACCATACAAGCAACAAGGTGCTGAAGAACATTAAGGCTAGGACACTGAGAAAAAGGGCAAAGTTATAAAAAAAAAAATAAAAAAAAAACAACCTTAAGGTGCATAAATCAGATAAATTGTTGCAAAATAATATGAATATACAGGTAGTCCCCGACTTACAAATGAGTTTCGTTCCAGGAGCACGTTCGTAAGTTCGATTTGTTCTTAAGTCCAACAAAGTGAGTTTTGTTCACCTTTGACGCGAATATACAACACGCAAATACAATTGACTAAATCTCTGTCCCCACACTGCCATCATGTGGCCAAATACAGTAATCACATCTAATTAGATACATACATCTCGCATGTACAATATACCAGACACACTAAAAATATTGTATATAATTGTAAATATTGGTATGTGGTGCCCTGCAGTGTCTATTTTTTTATGTACAATACACGTGAGCTCCTTCTATGATTTTGTTTTTGATTCTCGCCTGTTTGGTCCGTTCATATCTGTGGAAATTCGTAACTCAAAGTAATGTTCAGAAGTCTGGGACTACCTGTTCTGTTATGTATGGTATATGATGGTGTGTGTGTATATAGGTAGGAGCTGAAGTGATTGTACCTAAAGTGCTCTAGTAAGATGTAATAATATTAATAACAAGAGGGAATAAAAGCAGATAATCAATTATCATCTTTTTGTTCCAGTCATCTCTAGGCTCCACTCCGGCGCCGCCTTTCCAGCCCGTGGCATCTTATGCGTCCTTCAGCCGACCCCCCGTACGCGCCTACAGCCAGTTCTCTGCCCCCGCCGTGGCCCAGCCCATCGGCGCTCCCGTCACTGCAGGTGAGTTTCAGAGCTGATCCTCACCTCATCCTGATAGATTAGATTTATCAGATAGTGAGGGGTTAGAGAGGGGAAAAACGGCCATAGTTACCTTACAGAGTTACTCTGAGTGTTTATATTTAGATTTGCACCTGCTCTGTTCACTACTGGTTTCTGTATAAAGCTTAGGTTTTATTTTGTGTTTGTTTGAGAGAAATGAAACATTTTAAAGTTGTCCTGTCCGCTTCTTTACGCAGGAAGTTCAGGGTCTGCGTTCGGTAGTGAGACTAATGTAGGTGCCCCTCTGTCCCAGCAGAGCGCTGGCTATCTTAACTCGTGTGTAACTGAACGTAACCAAATGGCTGTTGTGTAACAACCTGAATGTAGGGGTTTTAACCTTCTTGCTTAGTCAGACCACCGCTTTAAATTTCCTCTCATGGTACTTTTTTTTCTTTCTTTCTTTCTCTTAAATTTTTTAGATCCAGTTTTCACCTTTACACTCTAACTCATGAACCCCCTTGTGATGATAAAGTCTCTTTCATTTACTCAGTCTGCCGATTTTGCTGTAATATCCTTCAATGTGGTTTGTTCCACAGGTCACACGAGTCCTTCTCTGGACGCCCTGCGGAAGAGCCCGAGCCTGGAACCTGTAGTACAGCCTGCTCCGGTAGCGCCATCTGCTGCTGCATCTGTGAGTCAGAAGACTTCTGGAGGGGTCAGGCCCCCTCCCGGGACGCAGAAACAGCCTGCTGAGAGCCAGGAGCAAAGCAGGGGTGAGAACGCACGTGTGATGAGTACGGTTGCCGAGAAAACAAAATAGCAAAACTGAAAAACAAAATTTCAGAAACAAATCAGAAAACACGATGACGGTTCAGTCAAACTCGAGAAAGGTAGGTTGGACGAGACACCGGTCACTCAAGATGTACAAGAAGTATTGCAGCCTTGCGGTATTTAAATGTCCATGAGGCTGCAGTACTTACTGTATATTATGAGTGACTGGTGTCTCGTCCAATCAGCGATGATGAATAAACCAAAAAAGGTAGGTGGTGTTTGCGAATTAAGTACTTATTGCTGATTGGCCGAGACATCTGTCACTCAAAATATACAGGAAGTACGTTGACTCTTCTAATTGGTGATAAGTATTTCATAAGCCAACTATTCCTACCTTTTCTGGTTTGACTGAACTGTTGTGTATTTTTTGTATTCAGTATTTTTGTTTCTGGATGTGTCATTTGTGTTTTCAAAGTTGTGCAGTTTTCGATTTTATTTCGTCTTTTGTTTTCGGATTCTTATTTTTTTGGTTTTATTTTGTTTTGGGTTAGTTTTTTTGTTTTGGAATTTTTGTCTGATTTTTGTTTTCAGAATTTTTGATTTCTTTTCTGTTTAATTTTTTTCACATTGTTTATTTTGTTTGTGGTTTTGTTTTGCACTGGTGGACAAATAGTTCACAGGATAATCAGAAAGTGTTACTTTTTTTAAAAGATAAATTCTCTCCCCTTTTCCACACATAGATTTTAGTTTTAGTTTATCAGTCGGACACTTTTTACTAGAAGTACCCTAACTTGCACTCCTCCGCACTTGTTGTTTCAGAAAGGTTTGTATTTGTTGGACAGAGTTGTTAATGTAGATGTTTTTCCTTCTTACAGCCGCTGATGTAGAGAAGGCTGCTCGCCAGGAAACGGACTCGAGCAAGGTGGAGAACCGGGAAGCTAACAGGCGCCCGCAAGGCAGTAAGTGTTTACGCCCTTAAGCTTCTGCAAATAATCGAGTTTTGGTGATCACATGACACAGCACTGACATACTTTTAAAATGTAGCATGATGATTGAAAGATTCATGATTTTAATGATGAATGGTGGCTGATTGCTCAGCAGGTGCTCCTCCTCCTGGGTTGCGAAGAGGAAGAGGGGGAAGCGGGGGTGCCGGTAGCGGCGGTGGTGGTGGTGGCGGAGGAGGAGGAAACCAGCGCGGCCGGGGCAGGTTTAACATGCGCCGAGACGGGCCGATGAAGTTCGAGAAGGACTTTGACTTTGAGAGCGCCAACGCCCAGTTCAACAAGGAGGAGATCGACCGCGAGTTCCAGAGCAAGCTGAAAATCAAAGGTTCGATTTCGTGTTTTAAAGGGGAATAATAACTAGGAATCCGTTATCACGCTACCGCTAAACAACCATGGCAAATAATTTGCTTGTACCACACACGATGCCGTGCTGCCTGTCAGTGTGTGTGTGAATAGTTTAGAGTGCGCCACCTGTAGAATGATTAGAGGAATAACATTATTTTACCACCTCAAACGTATACCAAAAAAAATAGTCAGAGTCAGTGTGGCAAACCATAAATAAATTGAACAATTTTTCTTTCTCCTGCCCATTTCGAGTAATAACTGCCCAAAATGAGTGATCATGTTAAAAAAAAATCATGTTATCGAGCACCTTCTTTCATTTAAACGTGGATTAGTAGTGCTGTAGACTACATTCGTTTGCTAAGCCAGTCAATTCTTGGTGTTTGTGGAAATGTTTTACTGCAGTTTTAATTTGACGAGGCGTAATCATCACAACAGATCCTTTCAGATTCACTTAAGCATCACCTATGAAGATGAAACTCAAACCCAACCCTGCAGAGTAGGCATGGCCAGTCAGCCTGTTTACTTAGCTTAGTTTTTTGTGAATCAGTAGAAAGCAGCTTTTAGGTTTAAATCTATAAATATGTAAATGCTAAAAAGGGTCAAGTATACCAAGCCACTACATTCTACATTAATTCCCTGACTTGGGAACATTCGAGTGGCAAATATTCATTCCACAAGTATGAACGGATCTCACATTATGAACAAATCGTGGGAGGAGCTCACGTGTATTGTTCATAAAACAGCCACAGCAGTGCACCAGATACCAATATTTATAATTGTATACAATATTTTCAGTGTGCAAGTGAATGTATGAAATGTCTAAAGTCCGGTATATTGTATGTATGTGTGTGTGGGAGAAATGAGTCGGCCTCACCGGTTTCAATGAATCACTTTGTCGCTGTCCTGATGGAGAATAATTCTAATTTCGGAAAATCCTCAACGAAACAAATCCAATACAAGGGGAAACGGCTTTGAGACAAAATTGCGCCCGTTCAAGCGCACAGTAAACACCATGTAGCGGCACCGGGATTCCCATCGCGATTGGAGACACGGTCTCGCGAGAGTTTAATGAAACATGACGAATCAGAGACGAATCAGAAGGCTAAAACCCAGGACTTGGCCACTAACAGTTTTTTATAAAAGGCACCTACTGTATATCAATTGTGTTCCATTGCGGTTAAATGTCTAGCCCTAATGACGCGTTTGGGATCTGCAGATGAGAAGGCGGTGAACGGAGAGGAAAAGGGCGACTCGGGTGTCGAGACGCAAAACAGCGAGGGCAACGTGGAGGAGGAGGACCCACTGGGACCCAACTGCTACTACGACAAGTCCAAGTCCTTCTTCGACAACATCTCCTGTGACGACTCCAGGTAAGGCTCGACCAAGACCTAAGCATCATCAGACTTTATCTGAGTAAATCATGCTGACTCATGCTTTTGTTTCCTTTACAGAAAAGATAAACCTGGAGGTGGAAGGTATGTAACAGTTTTTATTTACCAAGTATGGTTAATGTACCTCGAATAATACGTCTTAATATTTTTATAATCACATAATCAAATATTTAGTCAGTGAAGGTTACTAGACATCCTGAATTCATCGTGTTGTGCTCGTGTGTATGTCCTGTTCATATAGGGAGCGGAGACAGACCTGGGCAGAGGAAAGGAGGATGAACGCAGAGACGTTCGGGCTGCCGTTGCGCCGAGGGCGTGGAGGTTTCCGTGGAAGAGGAGGCCCTATGGGTTTCCGTGGCGGTCGCGGACGCGCAGCCAGTCGTGGCTCTTTTGGGCCGCCTCGCGGCGGAGGTGGATTCAGAGGGGGGTACCGCTCAGGACGGGGAGGACGAGGAGACTTCTCTGAATTTGAGTACCGGGTCAGCTACAGTTCAATCGACTATACGTTTTCACACAAATTGAACACGCACCAACCGTTCCTCAGTACTTAAATGTGTGTACAATTGATTTGTGTATTTTAAAGGCTACAGGATTTTCCTAGAACGTTGTGGCTCCAAAACAGGTTTTACAGGTAGTTCGTAAGTCTGACAATTGAGTCTTGTACATCGTTGACACAAAGTAAAGACACAATGACAATGCGAACATTATGATTGTTGGCTTTGCCATTCGTATGAAATGAAAACGACGCTTTTCGAACTCGACTTATAATTCTGTGTTGCTAAGCAACAGAAATTTGATGTAAAACAATAACTTGGTTAGTTTTACACATCTCGTTAAAATTTGAGTGAGAATCGGCTGTGTGTCGGACTACAAAAATTTTTATACACCCTGTATTCTGTACTCGAGTACACTACTGTGTTTGCGTTCTCCGAGTCACCAGGTGGCAGTACACACCTAGTTGCTTTGAAACACTTACTTGAAGAACAACATTGATATAATGGAGGAAATGTCAAGAATGTGATCACCTTTCTACGGCTAGTTCAGAGAAGAAATCGGTGCATGGGCAGATTTTGGACCACACGCGCGCACACACTGCGTTGATGACATCACTTTGTAAACAGCACTCCACTCTGATGTATTTTTGTACAGCTAGCTTTCAGATGTTGATTCGAACCGGGCTCAAGTGTGAACACCTTTTGCAGGTGGTTTCTAGCATGGCGGAGCGTTCACGCTGTTCAAGCTCACCGATTTTTGGGGTCAAGTGTTCTTGGCGTACTTGGTGTGGAAAGCTGTTGTAATTGGAAAAGGAAAACGAATTTGTGATATTTACTGTGCCAGGATTAACATCACGTAGAGCAGAACCTTCCATTGGTCTTCACTCAACTCTAGCTCTGCCTTCAAAATACGGTGGGCGGGACCTGTGGGACAGAGACTGAGTTCAGAACAAATAAAAAGTGGTTCTGGTTGACCATAAATCAAAAGATATGGGGTGAAAAAAAAAACAACAACAAATAAATACGGAGAGAGAAATAAAAATGTCGGAGAAAATGTGTGCATCGGGGAAGATTAAACCCGAATTGTGCGTGTATTTATTCTTGTCTTTTGTTTCTTTCAGAAAGACAACAAGGTGGCAGCGTAGTGCACAAGAGGAAACAGCTACAGCGCCCCCTACATGCTGGAGTTCTTCTCAAGCCCCCCCAACCCCCCTTCCTTATAGACACTCTGCCCCCCTGTCCTAAATCCAGCGCGGGTCGTCCTACCCAAGGTGCACTGGTTCCTCCTTTACGCTTCCCCTCCTTTTTTTTTTTCTTTCTTTCTTTTTGTCCCCCTTATCGATCTTTTTTTTTTTTTTTTTTTTTTTGTAAGAAAAAAAAAACAAAAGCAGATCTTTCTTTGATACAGACGCAGACAAACTGCGGAACAAGAAGAAAAAAGCAGTGTAACTTCAAAACAGTGAAATTACTTTTCAGTATTTTTGCATCAGAGTTTTAGTTCCTTTCTTACAGAACAATTGAAATGTATTTGATATTCCTGTTAGACGCGCACGCACACACACACTCGTTCGTACGCACGCACGCACGCACGCACACACTCGCATACGTCGACACCCGCTGATACTGTGAGCTCTTATCAGTGAAATAGCTTTGTGCTGTTTTTTTTTTTTTTCATTTCCTGTCTTTTTATAGAAGCACCAAATCAGTCTTCTGTTTCCTTCAGGGTCACGACGTAAGCTTCACCTTTACTGCCTGAACCGCGTCTCCGTCAGAGTCGTGTCTCTCCTGCGAGTGTCTACAGCACGTTAGGGATTTATATCTTTTATGTTTAGGTGTTTTTTTTTTTTTTTTTTTTGCAGTGACTTTTTTCCCCCCTAAAGATTCATCCCTGAGAGAGAGAGAGGTTTGATTCAGTCTTTAGTTCTCAAGTCTGATCTGAAGCTATTGATCCAAAAAAACAACAAAAAAGAAAAGAGACAAAAAAAGATGAATGTTTGTTGGATATAATAATGTTGACGCAAAGTTAGCCAGCACTCTGGGTTATTATTATTATTATTATTATTATTATTATTATTGTTATTTTCTTGTATTTCTCGTATTTGTCTTTTTAGTGCCGCTGTAGACAGGAGGCGTTCACAGTACTCTGCTGGAAGAGACGTCTTTCTTTTTTTTTACTTTCTTTCTGTTACAAAACGCATTTAACAGTCACGTAAAACCGATTGATTCCCGAGTGCCAGAGGATGACCTCTCCTTTCTCTCGCCGGTTTTAACGCCAGGCTCGCCGATCCTTCAGTGTGTATCAATTTGTCAAACATCACCATCACGAATAATCGCTTTTTTATTTTATTTTATTTTATATATTTTTTTTTACTGTTATCAGGTTCTTCAGGGATTCTCCAGCGCACCCTTTAATACCAGTAAAATCAGATCCCCTTAAACAACGACGACGACAAAAAAAAGTTTTTGCACTTTAGAGACAAGCGACGTCGTGATGCACAGCTTTTTTGTTTTCTTTCCCCCTCGGCTTTTGCTTTAAAGATGAGCAGCTGTTTTTTTTTTGTTTTTGTTTTTCCCCCAGATAAAGTCTTTTTCTTAAAGTTGAGAATCAACTAAGAAAGACAGAAGTATCAAGTGTTAATAACATGAAGCTAAAGGCCTGTGAGGAGGATGATTGGGATTTTTTGTTTAAAGAGCCGGGACGAATCCGGGTCACAGAGAGAGAGAACCGTTTTCGGCTCGGTCGTGAGGTTTCTGTACTTTTTGTAACAGGTGCCGGTTCTGAGGTTCAGATTGTGATGTTACTGCCGATCCTGGTTCACTCATCCAGCTCGATGTTCGACGTGACAAAATATAAACGTCGCACTATATACAAGATATGATGGATTAATTTACTCTCGTGCACAAAGACAAAAAAATGCAGCTTGATTGCGAATCTGGCTATAAAACGCACATGGGTTTACTTTCTTACACGGACACGATGATGGATTGTTACGGCTCCAGCAGGCGGTATCTGTTACACAGAGCCAGGAGCTGCGTGGAAATCTTCCTCATTAAAGCAGCCGAAGACGGGATAGTGGTGATGTCATAGTCACATGATCTGGTGCTCCTCCGATGCGTTGTAAATCCTCGGTGTGTTTCCTGAAAGTCGGGAGTGAACTTGGTGTGTGTGTGTGTGTGTATGGAATGAGCGCGTTCCAGGGTCAGCGTTGTCTTCCTCAGAACGAACTCCAGCTCTTAAGACGTTCTCGTCCCCACCTGAATGTCATAAACGAAGCACTTTTTCTCTGCTTCTCTACCAGCATTTGGGAGTTTGTATAATTTTATTATTTTTTTTTAAACAATTTCTTCTTTTCCCCCCCCTGTGTGTGTGTGTGTGTGTGTGTGTGTGTAAAGTTTACAACGAAAGGATCGTTTGCGCTTCATTTGTCCGTTCTTTGGTCTCGTATCGGTAAGACGCAGTAAGGTTCGTGTTCCTGTTGTGGCTTTAACGTTTTATCCTTGCCCCCCCCCCCCCCCCCTTTGTTTTCCTTTTTGTAGCTGTTGTGTACTTCTCGTTGGCGCTACGCGATGAACCCTTAAATACAACGTGGCATATTATGATGTTGGTCTATCGTTAGGCAGCTAGTTATATTGTTATCTTATATATAAAAGCTCTGCAGTTCCGATCGAGCCGTCTCTGATTGATTGGATGATTATTATTATTATTTTTTTTTAAGCCTTAATGAGCCAGCGAAGTTTTTGGGTCGTATGGAGCTCTGTCTTGCCCCGTGTAGTGCACTACTCAGGCCGTGAGCTGAGGACTCGTAAATCCTCCTCCGCAGTGTCAGATTCTGGATTTTGCTCTAGAGCAAGAAGAGGAAAGAAAAACTAAACTTTTTCAGAGAGAGTGAGTCCTGAACTGATGCAATAATCCCATTTACTGCCCCATGTCGCCTCTCCTCCTCTCCCTCCTGCTCATGTCAGATGTCAGACTGTACATACACAGATTGATTTTGTAAAGGTGAAACATGATTCTTTTCTCTCGTCTAAAAGAATTTGATTGGCTAATGTGTTTTTTTTTTTGTTTTGTTTTTGTTTGTATTTCCTGAATAAAGCAATTGTACAGCATGGTGTACTTTTAGTGACCAGGTTGAAGTTTTTATTCAGAAATGAGAAATAAATAGTTGTTCAAAAATCCACGTTTTTGATTTTATTTCTCCTTTCACAAAGAAAAAAAGTGTGTAAATTTAAGATTTTCATACAGTGTGATTTAAGTCAAGAATGCATTAAGTAAAATTACAGCCAGTGCTCAGATTTGTGGCACATGTGTGTTGTGTACGCTGTATACAAGAGCGCTGACTATTTCATGATACATCAGACCTGATGGTCCCCACACACAGATAATCAGAGATGATTCCAATAGTCTACATTAGAATCCTATCTTGGACAATTAAATAGAACTCCAAGTTTTTTTTCCCCCTAAGTAATCCTGGGTCTATTTTAAAATTACAAGTGCTAAATTTTCTTCCTTTGTTGTGTAACTGTGATTGGTATCGAGTAGGTTACGTTACCACCAACTGTAGGCCTCACTCTCCCTCATCTTTCCAGATTTTTCCTCCACTGTTCTGTCTTGAACACTTTGTTTGCTTTATATGCACCTCCACACACTTTCTTCTCTACATGATCATTTAGTTTAGATCTTTGTCTCCTCAGCTTCCCTGTCCTTTAAAGGTTGACTTTACAGGTCAGTCTTCCTAAAACAAAAAGCATTAAATACACCTGTCTAAAAGGCATATAACACTGCCCTTCTCCACTTCTCCAGAGAATATGCTTTAAGGATCTTACTAATGTTTAATCGAGTCATGTAAGCAGAACCATCAATTTGTGTCTCACACATCAAATGAATATAAAAATATATTATGTATGTAAAGTGAGCAGTCGTTTGGTCATTTATTCATTGTCTGCCACAAGGGGGCAGCAGACGCTAAGCTGTTTGTGGACGCAGAAACTGAATACGCTTTGAGCGTCGATAATATTACTTAATTTTCGTCCTTACAAGATTCGACGTAGATTAATGATGGGAATACAGCTCTTTATGTACAAAAATAAAATCAAAATGTATTCCTTATAAATGTCTAAGTCTTGTCATATGACTCGGCTCACCAGTGAATCGATTTGCTTTCGGCTTTCAAACGACTCACTCTTTTTTTTTTTTATTTAATCGGATACATTTCGTCCTCCTAAACATCAACTTTACTGCATAAAGAAATCTTACTACACCAAAAGCAACAAAACGTTTGTGTATTTAATAAAATGAAACCGGAAAAGAAAAACGATGAATGTGTGAGTCGACCCATCGTAAAGATAAGATCCGATTCAATGAACCGACTCGTTTCAGATTTTGCACTAAGCGAACGCGTCAACTTGCGCCATATTGGAAAGGATTTGATGAAGTGCAAAATCATCTATAACACTATGTGGATTGGCCAGTTTGCACAAAGCGTTTTATAAATGTCTGAATATTACATATTTAAACACTTGTTCTGCTGTCATGGAGAGAAAACTAATGAAAACGCGTCTCATTTAAACGAGGTTGGCGCTTAATGTTCGCTAAAAAAAAAAACACCGAGTCGCTCAGAAATTACGTCACGATCGCGTCGACGCAACAGTAAAAACATTCGCTGTAACACTGCGCATGCGCAGACCACAAAGCGCTGGGTCGTTGTAGGAAGCGGTTTTTCTCAAACATGTCGGTTGTTTTTGTGCCGAAGAGACAACGCGGGAAAGCGCAGATTAACCAAGAAACAATCCAAAGAGTAAGTATTCATAACCGAGTGAAAGGAATTCCACTTATTTTATGTATCTAGTTACACACTACGAATGGGTTTACTACCGTTAGATAATAAAGTGCAAATTTCGTATCATGTTGATAGTCTGTTTTTACAGCTTTAACATTTAATATAAAGAAGCCTTTGGGTGTAAGAATTCACTGTAAAATCTTGTAAAATGCCAGATTTGAAGAAATAGTGGTGCTTATGTTCGGTTTGTCAAAACGCTGCTAGCGCGTGCGATGCGTTCACCTGTCCGCCATTTTGGAAAGGGCTATGCTCAACCATAACCATAACCATAACTCTAATGGTTGTTCATGAAAGCATTGTAACAAAAGACATACACTTATGGTTTCTTACATATAATGAAAATGTCGTTTACGTCGAGAGCCTCATTTTATTACTGTACTTATAACTTGGAATTCCCACCACTGTCAAACATAAAATGATCCTGTTTTTTTTGGGTTTCCAGCTGCTGAATGAAAACGAGCAGCTCGTGCGGTGTATAGCAGAGTACATGCAGAAGGGCAGAGCCACGGAATGTGTACAGTAAGTACGGAGGTCATGCTGCAGGAGGATTAGACGTGAAACCTATCATGGCTGATGGATTAGTCTGAAAATTTTTAATTAATGGTTTTTATTTATGTGCAGATATCAACAGATCCTCCACAGAAACCTGGTTTATTTAGGAACGATAGCAGATGCAAGTCCTGATCCACCTGTAAGTCCACTGCAACCTCACTGGCTCTCTCAAACACAATTTATGTTGTGTAATCTTAAATAGTTCTGTCACCCCTTGTGTTTTAGGCACCGTGTGAAGATGCTTCGGCTCTCGACGGAAAGACGGATATCTCCAAAACTTGACTGGACCAGGACTTCGACTATGCAGTGTTTTTTAGGGCTAGTTACAGTTGCAGAGCACTTTTCCCCTTCACTATTTTCGGTCAGATGGTGTTGGGTTGATGCTCCTTAACGGCTGCTTCGACAGAGAACATGTTTACATCCTGATGTTAATAAAGTGATTAAATCCACACTTGATCTTTAACATTAATGGAAGTAGTCTCCAGCGTCAGCAGTTCCTAAGAGTTCATTGTTGTGGGAACGGGGAACGTTTATCGTTGTGGGGAACTAAAACCATACTGGTGATAGAACGACTGGCTACAGCTGCTGTAATGTTACTGAGAAATTATGTGGATGTATGACTGGAGAAAAGATACAAATTGTTTCCTTAGTGTATTTAACAATTATAATGTGTTAAAAGGAAGCAGTCTTATGATTTATTGCATCCTTGGTCTTGCTTAATAATAATAAATCCAGTGTTTTCCCACACAGAGTATACAGTTGGTTATTTATTAAAGCATAATACAGGTAGTCCCTGACTTGCAAACAAGTTTTGTTTTGGGAGCATGTTCGTATGTCCGATTTGTTCTTAAATTCGACAAGGCGAGTCTTTATGGGCCTGTGACATGCTTTCGTTACCTGGTATATTCGTACCAATCCACTTGCCAATCCATATTTTTTTATTTACTAGCTTTACTATATAATAATGCAGATTTCTGGATTAAATAAATAAAAAAAATATTAAAATGACATGATATGATGATGTGCTTTATAATAAATATATAAATCCTTTTTTAAGTTCCATTTTCTTTCACACTCCACCGAGACAGAATGACTGATGTGATGGTCTAAATTTTTTGTCACTTGGTCTTATTCTTCACATACAGGTAGATTAGGAGGTTGGATCTCTTAAATGAGACATTAATAGAAATATATTTCAAGTATATTTCACACCTGTGGGGAAAACACTTCGAAACCCCTAATTAAACTCCAGAGCTGCAATGAGAGCATGTGTTAGGTTAATTAATTTTTATTATATTTTTAGTTTTTTTTTTTTTTTGCATTGCTGGTACACTTGGAACGACTAAGTGAATAAAGCAACGTAAGCCAGGCGTCATTCCACGTCATTCCACACCGTCACGAACGTCTTCAACTTTTAATTCTTTTTTTTTTTTCTTTGAAGCCAATAAGTAAACCATGTCTGACACAGCGGAGTAATGATTATGTTTACAGTCCAAGGTCTTAAAAAGAAAATAATAATGATAAAAAAAAATAATAATAATAAAAAAAGGGTTGGAAAGGAAAAAAAAAGTTTGCTGCTGCAACAATTTTGGGTGATAACACAGAGCAAGCAACAACCCCCTATCATTTTTTTTTGATTGTGCAAAGCACAGAACTATAAAAAGATATAGATTTATAAGATTTATATTTATATATTTTATATACAGCAAACGATTCTCTGTAAACATGTTAAGTAGGTTAGTTTCAGAAAACATGGTCATATCATAAATACAGGCAACATTGGCATCCACAAATGTCAAGGGGAGAAAAAACTAAAACAAAACAAAAAAAAAAAAAAAAAGATCTGGGCAGGTTTAAATGGAAACGAAAAAAAAAAGGCAACAAAAAAAGAAAAAAAAACAAACAAACAACCTTAATCACCCCAATCTTATAACGGGCTTTAGTGTTTGTAAAGATAATTGTTTGTTTTTTTGGTAATCAGTTTGTCAACAGTTTAAACTCTGTAGAAAGAGAGAGAGAGAAAGTGAATAGAAATGTGCTTTTCACATCTTGGGGAGGATGAATAATAAATGTTTTACTTAATAAGCCTATATTATGTTAACATATACAGTAATGGTATAACATAAGAAAATACAAAAATAAGATTAATACTGTCAATATCTTTAACAAGAAATATATCATATTTTAAAGAAACAGAGGTCATGTGACTGTTATGCAGTTTGTTTTTTATTCCTTTTCTTTCCTTTTTAGTGTTAAGTATCGTCGACAGCCAATCGGAACGAAGTGATTGGACGATGGATGAACTGAACGGCAGCGTCTGGCGTCCCCTCTTTAAAGGACACTAGACGACTTCCATCGAGTGCCTTTCACTGACTGAACAAACCTGTAACGCTTTGGTTGGAAAAAAAAAAAAAAAAAAGATACGCAAGTGCTATTATAATATCGACATGGCACGTAGTTTACTTACTGCGTTACTAAGGTTCATCTTTTTTTTTTTTTCCTTTTTAAACTTTGTCAGATGTTGAAAAAGTAGTGTATTTCTTTTCAAATTACACATCTACTCTGGTTATTAGATTTCTGCTGAGCCTGCTCAAAGCTTCTTCTTCTTCATAAAAAGAATTATTCATATTTTTTTTTGTCATTTACACGCTATGGAACAGTAGCTGGGAACTGGAGTCTAAGCGATACGACACCAACCAGGTTTGGCAGTTACAGCTTTTTTTTTTTGTTGTTTTTTAATTTTTATTTTTAACCCCCTATCTCATCATCATCGTCCCATCCCATCCTATCCTATCCCTTATGGACACAGTATGGTCACAGGTTGCATCCTGTTAACACCCTCACACAGACACGCGCTATTCGGCGGCCATGCATGTCACCCGATCCGCTCTCTGAGCCTGGAATGAATCTTGAGGATTCCTGGAGAGAGAGAGAGAGAGCTGTTTTTCTAATTTTGGCAGATTTTTTTGAGGAATTCGTAGACTCGAGCGAAAGTGACGACGAGCTGCTGGAAGCGGGAAATCATGCACTAAATCGGCGCGCAAATGGCAGTCAGGAAAACTAGGGTTTGGGGATCTTGTACGGATCTGATGAAGAAAAAAAAAAAAGATATTGATGCCACAACGTTCGATATAAATTTGCCTATAAAAACACACTCGTCTAAAGAACTATCAAAATTGGGGGGAGAGGGGGGAATCGGGAGCGCGGTCCAGAGTAAAGTCTCAGCTACGGATGGGTGTGTACGGAAACACACGAGCAGGGGGGTGTGACGGTGTCATCGCCCGCCTTTACACCAGCACCGACTCCAACCGTGGCATAAACGCTAAACCAGTAACCGCTGATCTACGACCAGCCTAATATAGCCCTAATCGTCTACACTCTCTGGTCTCGGAACAGCGATTAAGAGGGAAGTGGGCGAGGGTGGGCGGGGTCAGTACTGGTGCAGGTACGAGGGCCGGTGCTCGGGTTTCAGAGGGAAGTTCTTGAAGCCTTTATTCAGAGCTTTGTGCTGCGAGACCTGTTGTTGTTGCT
The DNA here is from genome assembly GCA_011419295.1 of Clarias macrocephalus. Classification (NCBI taxonomy): domain Eukaryota; kingdom Metazoa; phylum Chordata; class Actinopteri; order Siluriformes; family Clariidae; genus Clarias; species Clarias macrocephalus. The sequence continues at coordinate 54,064 of JAAGKR010001621.1, forward strand.
GCTGCTGCTGCTGCTGCTGCTGCTGCTGAGTGAATGGGAAGCCGGAAGAGAGGCCGCTGGAAGGAGAGCACTCATTGGCTGTCGACCAAACCGGAGACTGCAGCATCTGCATGGAGTCGCCCCATTGGCTGGAAGGTATCGTCATCTGATAGAGGGAAGAGCTGGGATTGGGCATGGTGTTGGAGTGTGTCGAGTGCTGCCACGGTGCCTTCGGAGGCCATGTTTTAGTTTTGCTCTCCTGTAATAAAAAAAAAAAAAGACTTACTATTAAGTGAGGTGTTATAAGGTGTTTTATTTCCTTTTTAAAAGCGCGATGCAAATAGAATTGATTTGAATTGAAGTGAAATTTGCATGTCATCGCTAAGGAGAGCCACATAGTTAATATTTACTAAACTTAAACATTCAAACTTCCAGTTTTCACTTACACTAGAGCGGTGACGTTCAGTAATATACTCCTCTACGATCGGATCTGATAATCATCAACACTTTTTCTCTAATGTACGAGCGATCAGATAAACCTCGTCCATGTCTCAGCTTTGTCTCGACATTGTGTCATGTTGATGCACATTTGTATGTGCATTTTTCAGAAAGACAATACAAGCCTGCTTGACTTTAAATCCAGACCTACCTGGTTATTGTCATCACTGCCGTGGTGGAGAGGAGGAGAAGGCAGCGTACACACTTCCTGCTCACCACAGCTGTGTTTCCTACACACACACACACACACACACACACACACACACACACACACACACTTAACAGGGTATACAAATGCTTTTACAGTTAACACCAACATATTTAATCGACTACTGAATGATCACACTTTTTATTCAGCAAGCTAAAATATACGGCGAGTCAGCAACAAAACAAAAAAAAAAAAAAAGGCAAACAAACTTCATTAAAAAATGCTTGTATAAAAATTTTTGAATACAAAACGTATTTTGTATACGTTATATATTGATGTATATGATAATAGACTGTATTTTAAAGGTGCTGTTTTATATATTATATAAAATTTTTTATATAATTTATGACCATACAATCATATATTTTAATAAAAATATGTAAATATACATAAACACTAAGAAGGTATAAAGACAGAGGCATTGAGTGGCTGTGGAAACCTAGTTAACTGAAAAACTGAACTTCTGATCTGAAATGATTTCTTGTGTTGGGACACGCCTCCATTTAGTTATTTTATGTTTGAAAAAAAGAACAAAGAAAGAAAGATGCACAGAAGGTTAGTACACAGGTTTGTTTTATAAACGCAATGTTCTACAGGGCTCTGCAGATCATGGAGGAACTTTATCAACACAAAGGGAGTGAGAGAAGGGTAGGGAATTTAAGGAATAAAAACGAAAATAGAAAGTTTTGTGTCTTCCAAGGAAGACGTGTTGCCTGCCCACTGAGTGTGCTACTTATAAAAAATTAAATAGCAAGTGCACATCTGTGCTTCCTACTAAATGTTCTGTTTGGTCAAATTCCCAGGAGTAGCGTAGAGAGAGAGAGAGAGAGAGAGAGAGAGAGAGAGAGAGAGAAATGACGATAACAGAGCCCCTAAAGGGACATGGGGGGGGGGGGGGGGTTTAAACTCTTTTAGGTGAATTACTGACACTCACTGGACTGGATTGGTAACATCTTTTTTTTTTCTTCCTCAGTCCACCCCCCCCCTGTTTTCTACCCATGTCCCATAAGGGGCTCTTCAGAATAGCGACCCTTGCGTGTCAAAATTTTTTAAAACGTCTACCCCAATGACGTAACTTCTTGAAACTTACCTAATACACTTTTAAAGCTTTGGGCTCTGGAAACAAAATCAGCTTCCTGAACATTTCCAGGATAATTCTCAACAGGAAGTAGTTACTGTTCCTAGGTAAAGCATGCTTACCTTCGTACATGTTAGCTTTTTTCTTTAATGAAAGCGAGATGTTCAGTTTTCCAAGCTCCACACTAACAGTACCTTTTGTGACAGACTCTTAAAAAAAAAAAAACCTCATCCACTAGTGTATGGTCTGGTGGACGTGGCTTATGTTTACCTCCTTGGCTTGACTGCAGCTACCAGATCAGGACCAGAGAACATGGAGAACAGGCTGTCTCCGTTGGCTGAGGAGGTTTCGTCACTCGAGCTGGCAGAGTCGCCCTGATTGGCTGACCAGGTACTGTTCACTGCCTCCCTGCTCACAGACAAATCTCCGTCAGTAACCGGGATTTTCAGAGAACAAGACGGTCACCGTAAACATGGAATTAAGCTCCAGGTGCTTAGTGTATTTAATTTACATCTCGTATGACTCCTAAAGCCACATTACGGACTGTTTCTCTGTCTTCTAATTCAATCCTGTGCTTTTCCAGAAACCATCTGTCCATCCTAATGAAGAAGTTTATTACACATTGATGTGTAATGCGAAGACCTCGAGCAGATTTTGTGTGTCCAGTCACCGCCTGTGTGATGATTCACGAGTTTCAGTGTCAGGCTGGTAGCATAGCTGTAAGCATAACAAATCCAGCGAATACGTCTGGACAAGCAGACGTGTGTGTGTGTGTGTGTGTGTGTGTGTGTGTGTGTGTGTGTGGCTGTCTATCGCTACAGCTATGAAATAATAAAGAGCCTGTGATCTAGAAAAAAGAAGAAAAAAAAAACACGCTTCTGCGAATGAGATTTATGCAAAATAATAACGTGAAGATGAGATCATAACATAACCGAGATATTGTGTGTGTGTGTGTGTGGTTAGAACAAAGCTACTCACCCCTCACTGTAGTATTCTGGGTGGGACCAGGTCCTGTGCTGGTCTTCTGGGAGGGGCCAGTTGCTACGTGGGTTGCTAGGACGACGGACATGCTGTGCTTGCCTCTTCTGCTGCATGGCCTGGTTGACCCCGGCGACGTAACGAGCAAATTCGGGATCTGAGCCAACTGAGAGAGAGAGAGAGAGAGAGAGAGAGAGAAAGAAAACACATTATAAATTATAAACAGTAGTATCATTGATGAACTGACAGGGGGCATCAGTGAGCAAAAAATAAAGAAAGAAAAAAAAAAAGAGACGAGACAAAAAACTATGTGCAGACGGAGGAGACTGGATTCAGCATGCTCAGCTTTTTTCGCACCAGCGTGTTTGGTCTCTTTATCCAGAGTTGTCTAGCGCAGCAGAAACACACAAAGGAGCCATCAAAATCCAGCTCTTTGATAATGTGACCACTCCTAATGCATGCACACTAAGGCACATCACACACACACATACAAGCACACACACATACACCTCTCTCAGCCATAGCCATGTTGTGTTGTGTTGCAGGGGTGAAAATTACAATCCTTATTACAAAAATTGTGTTATATGATGTGTCAAAGCAATACAAGTCAACACTAAATATGTTCCTGTTAATAAAGGGTGTATTAGTAAAAAAAAAATAAAAAAAGTTTGAGAGCCACTGCTTCGTACTCTGCTCAAACTGTAAAAGCAACAGATAGTTCTCAGAGAAAGAAAAAAATAATGGATAAAATAATCTACAAGGAAGAAATGAGATCTCTGTGCAACATAACATCGTTATTGTGACAAAACTTGCCTTATGATACGTTTTTTCTTTTAATATTGAATTGATGATAAATTATGTTTTTAATTATGTTAAAACATCCTCACTTAATCTTTAACTAATGCACTGAAACACTATAGATTTAGTTATTTATAAAATATATTTAAATATACATATAACTACAACTGTATACATCGTATTCATTTGAAATACCACATGACACGACGTCTTTGTCAGTAAACACACACACCATCATGAGACACGTGAAGTCTTGCATCATGAAACACCTTGGAGGATTGTGAACCACAAGTACTCTGAAGAACATATTTCATACAAGTAGTTTTGTATTTTGTAGAGAATACTTTTTACTTTTCTAAGTATGACAGATATCTGTACTTTTGCCTCACTATACTTCTGCATGGCGTTGCGATACATAACCACAGAAGTGTGTAGTGTTTGAAGCGGGAATTTCGCCATCAGATTACTGTTGCACGTAATTGCGCGACTCGTCTTTCCTCCGAGACACGCCTTATAACGCAACAGGTGAAATCAGAAATGGAGACAGAGATTGAGAGACAGTTGCAGACAGAGATTTGAAAAAAATTTATTACCATGAAAATGGTACAATGAGCTAAAACAAACCCTGTATTTTTGATACTTGGGTAAATTTGAAGAAAGAGTACTTCTGTACTTTTACTCAGCTACACGAGGAGATGAAGGACTTCTACTTTTACTTGAGACTTATTCTACATAAACAACATTTTTACTTAAATACAGGATCTGTGTACTTTTCCCACCTCTGGATATGATAGTCGTGTAATATCGCCCTGATGAGGAATATAAAATCAATACTAATGCTATTTATACCTGGATTTGGACTACTTTATGTAAAAGAGATGTGTTAATATTGAACAGTCAATCTATTAAATTATACGAGAGACAACCCCATAACCTGAGGACTCTACACAGTATCTGGATAAATGCATCATATCTGTGCACAACATTTTCCTTTTTGTAAGAGCCGCTCTGGATATGTATTCCATTCACCATTATTGAACAAAAGAAGGTATTGACGTTCTGGAAAGGAGACGGCCAATCAGAGTACATATTGTTAGACCGGGCAAAGTTAAAGCTGGTTGCCAGATTGTGTGGTTTCCCCACTAACTGTGGTGACTTGTACTACAGTGTAATTATATATAAAATTGAACTAAATTCGATTAACAGCACAAGTTTTCCAGCCAAAGGTAGTAAAAGTTCTAGAATTGAGGGAGGGTTTTCAGCCTTAGTCGTTTTGTTTACAGAGTGATATGAGTGTACGTACGAGAGTTTGAGCGAGCAAAAATGGACGTAAAGCTGTATTTTTAATTACGTTGATTAAACTTTGCAATTAATCCGCGGTTTACATGCCGGCCAACATGGAGAGATCAACAGATCACCAATTTTGGTCCAATTTTTTTTTTCACTACAGGTAGTCTCCGACTTACAAACTTGTTCCATTCTGGGAGCACGTTGGTAAGTCCGATTTGTTCATAAGTCCGATTAGTTCTTAAATCCGAGAAAGTGAGACTTATACGCCTTTGACATGAATATACAATGTGAAGAATACCGATCCACTTGACTAAATCTGCCATCATGTGGCCAAAAACCATAATCGCGTCTAAGAAAGTGAATCTCTCACGTCAAGTGCAATGTGCTACGTCTTTAAATCATGATGGTAATCCCAGACGCAATTTTGTTTTAGAGCTGTTTTCCACTGTATTGGACTGTAAACTACTGATTTTCCGAAATCAGGATTATTCACCATCAGGACAGGTTTACAGGATAGCCATTTTCTATCATCGTGCTCCCAGACTGATTCATTGAAGCCAATGAACCAACACACACAATATAGCGGACAGTCGGGATTAACTGTACTACTCCGTTTGCTTAAACTATTTGGACTCACATAGCTAATCCTTTGGTATTGTAGAGCTAGATGGCTCTAGATGACTGTTCTATTATCGGGTTAAGAAAAATTTTCAAATTTCTATTAAGACTTTTTTTTTTATCTACAAGATTCAGTTATTAAGAATGCGATGGTATAATTTTACACAAATCAGTAAAGAAGATGGAGCGATGAAATGAGGCGTCGTCTGGCGTAGAAAAGTTTTAATAAAGAAAGACAAAAGACAGTGTACACTGCCAACTCTGCCGCGGTCTTCTGTAATACAAGACCAAGATGAAGGTTGAGAGAGAGACACTTGTGCATAACCGCAGCATCTGTTCCTCACCTCTGGACACGTTGCTCGGGGAATCTCCCTGTATTTTGCAACTCTAGAGATGCAGTGGTTTTGAATTTGTTAATCGGCAAACACTAGGAGCCCTGTTTCTTCACTGCTACAATAACACGCACACACAATGTGTTAATTCTACCCACTGTTCTGTCAGACGCTGACACCATCCCACAAAAGACAATGGAGCACTTTAATCCCTCCACAGTCACCGATACTCTGTCGAGTTGGAGTCTGAAACGAGGCTAAACAAGCGCGCTCATACCTTCATGTCTGTCTTTCATCGTTCTGATCGTTATCTGCCGCGCTTGAGTGATGAAACTTTCGACTCCAATCAACAGTGCACATTTTTCATCAATGCACGAAGGCAAGGACTAAAGAGGCACTGAACGACTCACACACACACCAAGACGTATCGTATTAGTCAAAATAATTAAATGAATAAAAATCAGACAAAATAGCAAACATTTTCCAGATGGCTTTAAGAAACACACACACACACATATACACAATACCGTGACTTACCTGCAGGGTCAAAGGGCAGCGTGTCACCCAGCACCCCAAACATGCCCTGCTCGCTCTGCTCGCGATTAGGCCAGGTGTTGTTACGCGGCCCTGGTGGCGCCTTGTGACCCAACACCTCCGACATCACGCTGTCCATGTAGGTACTGACCAGCCCCAGGCTGTACAGGTCCGAGCTCAGGTCAGGCAAAGTCCACTGAGTCATGTGACCGATAGGCGAGAGTCCCCCCGGAGGAACCTGGGGCCACTTTCCAGGAGCTCGCTGCTGTGGAGGAAGAGCCTGGGCCTGCTGTGAGGGGAGTTGTGGCGACACGGGTGAGGACTGCTGCGATTGCTGCAGGAGGTGCTGGTAGTACTGCAGTGTTTGGGGGGAAGGAGAGGGCTGCGCTGGGGCCTGTGGTTGTGGAGGAACTGTGGTTTGTTGCTGCTGTTTGGGTGTAGTTGGGAGCTGAGGAGGTTGCTGCTGCTGCTGCTGCTGTTGTTGTTGTTGCTGTTGTTGTTGTTGAGGCAAATTTTGAGCCAATGGGATTGCAGCGTGCAGGACTGGAGCCTGTGAAGTGGGCGGGGCCACAGAGCAGGGCGGTTTCAAATCAGCGGCGTTGCTGGAGGCGACCGAGTTCCTCCTCTTGACCAACGGCGAGGCCTGCTGCGACTTGCCCATGTTGAAGCCGGACAGAAAGTCGATCACGTCCTGCATTTCCTGGTCCGTAGGCAGATTCATACCCTGCTCTTCCGGAGTCGAACCGTTGGCCGCATGCTGGCTGGAATCGCCGCTACCCGTCACGGTCATCTGGAGAATCTGGGACGGTGCTTTGGGCTTATCGTCAACGCCGCTCATGCTTCGAGAGGGCGTGCTCGGAATGGAGAAGCTCCCGCCACTCCCGGAGCTGGACGAAGCCTTTTTGGTGAACTTGGAGGTGAGTTTTGAAATGGTCTTGGGCAGGCCGCTGGAGGACTTGCTGCTGTTGCCAGGGTGGTGGTGGTGGTGGTCAGGAGGAACGGAGTAATCAGGGCTGTCTCTCTGAAGCTGGATCTGAATGGTGGGAAGGGCTTGTTCCCTGCGGACAAAACGAGACCTGGATTACATTACAGCACGGAGAAAGAAACCGCAGCCGGCTAATACGATGGTGTAAAGAATAAAAGAGTAATAATTTAAAAAAAATAAAAATTCAAAAAGTAGTACAACTTGGTCTCAAATTTTCCCACAATAATAGACAACCTATGTGAGGTCACAATTATTCACCAGGGGAAACAGGATAAAGTAAGCAACAGAGTTCCTGACCTCTGAAGTGTGACAATTTCCACTGCAGTTTTAATGAGTGTAATTCTTATACAAGAGAATAATCTCCAATTATACAAGCGCAAATGTAGAATTTATTTGTGCAACGCACATTTTAATTAGGGTTGACAAATAATTCTGTAGTGTCTGAATGAAGATGATGCGGTCTGCTTAGACCAGACAACACTGATGAATAACTTGACATCGTGCATTGTATATACAGTAATATTAGATTTTTCTTAAAAATCCCCTGTAATCCAATAAGTTCCTCTTACAGCTATCTATCATCTTAGACATTTATTACTGTGTTGCTGTAGTTTTGCGTCAATATTACATCGCCATGTATGATTTTATGCATTTTTCTCCAGGATGCTTTGAGAAAGTGAAGGATTCTGGGATATAAAGCAGGAACGGTGACCTCAAACAGACACATAAATCAGCTTCCTTTCTGGCCTGGTTTCTAAACTCGGCTAAAACTGCTGAGACAGCGTGTTCCTGCGCGTTTTGTAGGAAGCGGGCTGGATTACGCCTCAGCATAAGGCTTAAGACTTTTCAGGACATGGGGAACTGAAATCTTTTTTTAAAAAAGGAGAAGACAGCAGCTTGAAAAAAAAAAAAGTTAAACTGATTTGTCTTGCTGCTTACAACATAAATCAGATTTTTTTTAAATGCAGAACTTCTTTCCAAAAAAACAAAAAAAAAAAAAACAGGAAACAGATATGACAAACAGAAACAATAAATGTGACTATTTTACTTCCTGTGCTTTGTAGAATGTGTCTCTGTAAAGATAGATGCAATGCGACTGCTTCACTCTGCCACTTTGTAAGAACATTCTAGACCTTTTTTTCTTTCTTTCTTGCTTGCTTTAAAACCGTGCCCCTTGTTCCCATCTCCAGTGTCCAAATATAATCATCTAAATGGATATGTCTCATAGGAAACGGGTTTATACTAGGACTTGTGTAATTTCTCATCTAAACATGCCTGACTCATAGAATTAATGTCAAAAGGAAAAAAGTTCAATCAGAGGCCTGGCAAACCAACTCTTCAAAATCTGACATCATCATATCTCATAGTAATACAAGATTCCAGCTGTATGTTTATAATAAATGGTTATACAATGCTGTATACTTTTTTCCACATCGCATCTTACCCACACTTCATAAACTGGAATCACTCTGACTGATTCAGAGTATCTGAATCAGAGTGGTTGTATAAAGAACAATAATCAATCTTTTTAACTTTTAATAAATCAAAAGACATCCTTTGATGATTATTTCCGTTTGATATGCTCTTTATTATTAGTGGTACTTGCAAAGCATCACTTGTTTTATCTTGCATGCTTATTTATTAATTTATTAATTTATTTTTTTTCTTCTATACAAACTTTGGTGTGTAACAGCAGACGGCAATTTCCCACCCAAACAAATCCCGTAGACTTAACATTGACACCAACTTTGACAGATTCCAGCGCAGAGGAAGATTTTTTGTACAAATATAAAATTTATCACATTTGAAGAGGCTTGCAAGCAGTGTCGGGACATACCCCGCAAGAGGGTATAAGTTGTACCCCTGGAGCCAAGAGGTGCCTAAATTTTCCCCATTGACTTATGGTGAAGGTACTCCTCACTAAAACAGAAAGTCCTCACAGCTGCATTCGCTACTATATGAAATTCCATAGAAACTTTGAAACTGAATCTAACCGTGGATCTTACTGTCATAGAGACATGAGGGGGGGGGGGCTCATTTAACTCAGGCAACCAATCAGTCTCCCAGGATCATTGTGAAACCGTCAAGCCATAGATTGTCATTATAAAAGGCCCAGAGGCCGGAACGAGTTTCGCCACGACAGGCATCACTCATTTTCTTCAGAAAATTTACCTCTCTAGTTGTTATTATTATTATTAGTTTTGAAGCAGGGACAGATTAAAAAAAAAAAAAAAGGATCCTACTGACTTGCGCTCTTTCCAGCGGTTCAAGTCGAACACCGTGGTGTAGAGGACGTCCACCAGGCCGAGGGTTTTCTCCGGGTCCAGACTGCGCTGCAGCAGAGACATGGTGGCCGGGTCCTCCTTCAGACACCTACCGGATAAACATCAACATGTACTCATTTTAACTCCATTCAGATGACTATGAAACAATATAAAACATAGCTACCGGTGTGTGTCGAGCTATAAAACAATCGTTTGTGTTCACTCAGTTAATCGGTGCTGAGCGGGAAATAAAATAAAAACCTCTGTAACACACCACAGTTCTGAGCTGCTTTCAGAATTCCAAAATTCTCATGTGGCTTTAATCAGACACAGGGCTTACAATAAACACAGGCCTGGACTTGCTGCTGATTTACAGCTGAAGATAAAAATCGACTAGGCTCAACCGTGACGATATTAGATGGTTCATGAAATGGTAGTACACTTTGTAAAGCGCACAGAACTGGATGTTTTGGCCCGATTTTGTCGTCGCATGAAGGGTAAAAAGGATTCTTTATCCGCGAGCCGAGATCTGCGGTCCTTGAACGCATAACTTGACGTGCTCGCAGATGCCAGTTTGCTTTTTCTACGACTTGAGACCGAAGAGAGCAGTTTTCGAAAAGAGATGCATTTTAAAATCCTGACTCGCCTAACATTATCAGCGTCCACTCTCCTCCACCCAGTCACAAACAACCTTATAAAACGTGTTCCTTATCTACAAACAACGCCAGCACTCCGAGACACAAGGAGTCTGTTTCCTGCTCGAACGCTGCTGGCTGATGTAAGCTAAATCTGCTTTACCTGCAGGTCTGTGGTTAAGCGATCGTTATCGGGGACAGCACGTTCTGTTAAATCTGCAGGTTATCCGTTAAAGTATTATATCGGTATCTTCTTACACTGGTGTCATCAGTAGTACAATCACAACAGGCTACTGAAACTGCACAGACGGAAGTTTATTAGAGCTGTGACTCACAGGTATATTTTTAGGCATTGTGATTTTCGATTTGATTCGATTCAGTAGCGCTATTGTTTGTTCTTGGAATTTCTTTTTTTATACAGGTTTTGAAAAGTATTCAACTTTAAGTTAAGTATCTAATAGCATTAAAGTGCTGTGTAATTTAATATATCGACTGTGTACAGGTCATGTCTCGTACAAAGCTATAAACGTTGTTTCCTGTGTCAATCGTCTGCGCGTACGCTACAGTCCATCAGGTGGCGGTATCGCATCAAAGCGCCCATTTCGTCAAAAGAAGAAGCAATGAGAAACATCAGTATTTTTGCTAATATAGTAACTTGCACTAGATGGTGAAGCAATTAGGGTTTTTTTTTTTCTTTCTTTCTTTTTTTTTTTTTTCAAAAGCTGTGGTATATTTTTTCACAATTTTTAAAACATTTCTTTATTATTATTTTAAATAATTTAAAGAAACAGTGTAAATTGATTCTGAATCTGAATCCATTCTAATCCATTGATAAACAGATCATCACCATAAATCATTAATTTATACTATAATATGAACTACTGTTCATATTACTAGTAAATGTTTTTTCTAATGAATAAACAAACACTGAATAAACACTAAAATAAAAATGCATGTCCTTTCAAAATCTGCATTGCTACAATTTAGATTTTATTTCTTATATTTCTATTTGCAACATCCTTCGTTTATTATTCATGGATCTAGTGGTTTTGTTTAATATGTCTGGCACAAAACTGACTCCGTGCTTCCAGTCCCGGCAGCAAAAACCGGCTCTGATTAGGCAAATATGTGCGCAATTATTTCACAGATTCTCTCATCAGTGAAAAGAAAAGGAAAAAAAAAAAAAAAACGGGTCCAGATAAAGGAAAAACATTTTCTCTGAGCTTTGAAGGATTTCCAAACTTAGACATTTTCCATGATTATGACCAGTTGTACTCACCACGTGGAAGGAACCTGAACTACAACCCTGGATCCTTCTAAGGTAATCTGTGGAGCGTACGCCTCTTTATTCTCGATCTGAGCCGTGTCTACTACGACCTGCGTGCACACACACACACACACACACACACACACACACACACACACACACACACACACACACACAGAACAAAAACATTAAATATACATTATATACACACACTGTGCCAAAACAGTATACATCTTTGTTTCAGGGTTATTGTCTGAGTGTACTTTAACACTAATGAGAAAAGCATACATTAATAGTTATAATAACTGCAATACATTTTTTATATAATTTGAATTATTCTACTCATTGTACAGTACTTATTTCCTTACTTGTTGTACGTATCAGATATGCTCCTAGGGTTTCACTCGAACTCTTTTAAACAAGCAATAATTTAAGAAGTTCTAGGGAAAAAAAAAAAAACTATCTGTTTTAAATTGGCTTCTGTGATCACCCGGGCATGTTTTTAATCTCAGTAATGCAGAGGCTGGGTTATTAATCAATCATTCTTTACTTCAGTTTCATTCCTATTTAAAATCTTTTATGTAACCAAGCACATCACACACACACATGTCTCCGATGACGCTTTGAGACGTGTCATAAAATATGTCCATGACTCACGACTGCTTCATATGGGTAAATGTTGACCTTTTTCTACATTACCAACTTCTGAAACCAAACATTTTCCTACGTAAATGTCTAGTACGTTTACAAATTGCTAGCCTTTAAACAAAAATACAGATTTTTTTTTTCCATTCTGTTTCCGCAGAAAGACACAAATGCACATTTATAGTTTCATGTATTCATGGTACAACCTTTGCGCAAAATATTTCAAATTATAAGCCTGCAACAGGAAACGCGTCATCCACGTCAGTCTGCTTGTATCATCTGAAGTAGATCTCGCATGCAACGCTTAAACATGAGCTTCGTCACCTCGTCGTCTCTTCGCTGCACTGATCATGCCTTCGCTCACTCGACTTCTACTGATTAAAAATGTAGAACGGTTAACCTTTACTTAAATGTCCAAACTAGAGACACACCAACTGCAATTTTATTTTTACAATCTGACCTGCCTAGAGCTGCACTATTACTTTCCAAGAACTATAATTATTCATACCCTGGCAAATTCTGACTTAAAGTTACTTTTATTCAACCAGCAAGTTTTTTCTTGATTAGAAATGACACAGCCGTCTCCCAGACGTTAATAAGACGATGTACAAGCGGCATTATTGTGGAAAAAAAAAATTCTCAGCCTTTGTTTACATTTGAACAAAAAGTGGAATGGCCAAATTTTTGATACCCTCCTCAATAATCAATAAATTGCTGGCCAGCTTTTTGCACGTCTCCACTGGTATTTTTGCCCATTCATCTTTAGCGATGAGCTCCAACTCTTTCAGGTTGGAGGGCCTCCCTGCAATCACCCTGATCTTTTTCCTGGTGCCGTTGACTGGGATTAGGTTCCCTGGTCCACCAACTGAAAAACATCCCCAAAACATTAGGTTCCCACCACCATGTCTGACAGTGCATATGGTGTTCTTAGGGTTGAAGGCTTCACCTTTTTTTATGCCAAATGAAGGCTACATCATTGTGGCCAAAATTACATTTTTGTTTCATCTGAACATAAAACAGTCGTCTTCTTTGTCCAGATGAGCATTTGCAAAGGCCAAGTGAGCTTTTGTGTGCCTTATCTGGAGAAGTGGTGCCCAGATTCATCAGGATGACCGTGGTGGTGATCCTTGGATTCTTTTTTTTTTATTTTTATTTTTTACCTCTCTCACTCTCCTCCTGGCCAGCACAGGTGTCACTTTTGGCTACGGGCCACGTCCTCTGAGATTCCTCAAAGTGCGGAACGTCTTGTATATTTTAATAATACTTTGCACTGGAACTTCAAAACATTTAGATATGGTCTTACAGCCCTTTCCTGACATGTGAGCAGCCACAACGCGCAGCCGCAGGTCCTTAGTGAGCCGTCTTTGTCTTAGCCATGACTGTCCACAAACCAACAGCAGAGAGCTTCTGTTTTTCTACCTGTTGAGTTGATTAAAACAGCTCTTCCCAGTGAATCAGGGTAATTAGGATGCTTTAGCACAGCTTGGACTATTTGGAATGGTGTAGACCTTTGGATTTTCCTCATAGACTGTGACAGTTTGCAAAGGGTATGAATAATATGTATATAAAAATCAACAAATGTAAATGAATACCTTTCTTTTCAAACTCTGGTCTGGGTTTTCATGCTAGGCCTGTGCGCAAACTTGGCAAAGTCAGTGCAATATTTTGATTTAAATGTAATGTAACATCCATAACGCTGAACTGTTTCAATCCTCCACAGAAGGCCACAACATGCAGCTGAGCACTCGACTCCACTCCACAGCATACAGACAAATCAATACATGATTGTCTTTAATCATACTTACATGTCAGATCCAATAACAATACAGTTTTTACTTTGATGTTCTTTCTATATTGTGATGCGCTCATTCTCCCTCTGAGACATCAAAAACACACAGAAACCATAGCGCCATGACAATAACAGCACACACAAAGCTCACAACACAGTTTCGGTCAAAACTAGTTTTAACTGGATGACGTTTCAAACAGATGTCTGTCAAAACGCTGGCCTTTCTCTGCAGAAGGTTTTCTAACACAGGCACATAAACCGAGTTCTTTGAAAGAGACAGAGTCTTGTGTGAGGGAGGGGGCTGTTTCCTGCCGGACAGGAAGTGCTCTATTGTTATTTATAGAGCAGGTGTATCCTCACAACCTAAGTGACGCCTAAATGACCCGGAGTCCCTGAAGCGAAGGAGTGCCAAAATGAATGATAATTTCTTTTTTAAACTACCAGCTAAGAAACCCCTAGCAATTTGTGCATTAGTTGTTCTATATCTGTGTAATATGGCTCGGTCTTCGTGATCATACAATTAACTATAACGTGTCATTAATTTTTGAGTCAGCATGGCTTAAACAAAAAAAAATGTTTAAAAGGTGAGCCCACCTCCATTACTCTTACCAACAGATCTAGATACATTTCTATATCATGTAAATGCCATGTCATGTTTAGATATTTCAAATCAATCATAGCACAAATCCAAATTCAACATAATACTATAAATGTAGTTGCAAGCGATGAGCGGGTCCAAGCACCTGGGCCATTGTCACCCAGGCGCACCACATAACCTGTGTAACTTTTGAAAATGTTTAGATCTCCAAAAAGACAATGCCGCCCGGGTACGCTGCACAACCTGTGTGTGTGCCTTTTGAGTACGGTGTGAATACGGGCAGCGATGGCGTAGGTGTTCGGGTAGACCTTTAAAAAATAAATAATCATCATCATAATATTCCTTAGAAGAACAAGAGGGCCTATGAGATTAACACTATTAAAACAGCATTATCAGAGCGATACCGATGACATCATTGTCATGTCGTCAAAGTGTTGATGTCATAGTGCTTGGGTCTTAATAATAATAATAATCCTTACACTTGGAGTGTCAACATCATCTGTACAACTGAAACACACACTTTATGTTATCCGCTAACTATCTGGTTTTCTCAGGGCGATGCTAGAGCACTGGATCTGAGAGCTCTACATACAATAAATTGTCTTTAATAGGTCTTCTCATCCTAGCACAGAACTCCGGATGATATAACGGAGGAAATCAGAGGTGTGATTATATTTGTCTATAAATCTCTTCATAACTGTATACAGGGCAATTATGGCTCAGTGAGACTGCCAAAGAAACACTTAAAGCCATTAATCTTCATCTGCTCAACTGCAGATTTGAACTTCATCTAAATAAACGAAAGAATGAACGAATCAAATCAATAAATAGATGAGATGTATAAGAGGCAGAGCCCTCACCAGTCCAGCCTGTCCGAACAGCAGTTGCACGGCTGTTTTGCAAGCCCCCCTCCAGGTGGAGGGACACACCAGGTTCAGCACCTCCGTCACGGGTGAGTCATCCCGTGCCGACACGCCGTTCTGTCCGGATGCCTCCTTAATGAGCTGTAACATGGTGTGCTAAAGGAGAGAAGACAGAGCAGGCAAGTCATAACTCTCAACAGGACAAAGCACTTTATACGAGCTTTTATTAGAAGAACATTCAGCTCAGGCGTCCAAAGTTTATGTATATCTAAGGAATAGTTCTGCAAAAAAAAAAAAGAAAGAAAGAAAATTAAACCAAGGAGGAATGTTTCTCCAAGCTTCCTGAAAAACTCTTTCGGCTCTCATTTTCATTCATTTTCATAGGAATGTTTTTGTTTGTAACATATGAATCATTCAAGCATCAAAAAACTAATCTAACTTAAAGCATGACCCAGTGAGAAACAGGTGGTGAGAGATGATAAGTTCGGTGAGTCGTATACTGAATTAGTGACGCTGAATGCTGAGTGGTTGGAACAGACGAGAGGGGAAATGAGGTGGCTGCTGAGGTTGTTACATAAACAAACTTTAAAATTATTTTTTTAGGCACGTTTTTCAGCCTAACGCAGTAAAACATTTGTTCCTAATCCTTTAATTCAACATCATTTAATTGAATTTAATATTAAGGAATGAGTGGACTCAAGACTTGACTATATAGCAAGTAAGAATGAATATCCTCGAGTTTTGCATTACACACATCGCATCTCCACACAGTTATCCATCTTTCTTTAAACTTCTGTGTAAATCTTTTCAAATGGCACAATGTAACAAACAAATATTATACCACAGCTGATTTTCATTTAGTAATGAACACCAAACTCCATAAAAGGCCATGATCACACAGATATAAACATTTTTTCCCAAAGTTTTTTTTTTTTTTTTTGTGGATTTTTCCCAGATTTTCTCCCAAATTTAGTCGTGTCCAATTCCTCCCTGTCACTAGGGGGCTCCCATATTAAAGCTACTACTACCACTCAGCCGGGAGGGCAAAGATTATCACGCGTTTCCTCCGAACCACATGACGTCAGCCGACCGCATCTTTTCGAACTGCTCGCTCACGAATCGTTGGGGGCACTGTAACACACTCGGAGGACAGCTCTATCCGCTCCTTCCGCTTGCGTGAGCTCACAGACGCCCCTGATTGGCTGTAGAGCCGTGATTAATGTGGGAGCAGTAAATACCTCTCATCCCTCCCCTCTGAGAGAGCTCGGCCAATCAGCTCTCTCTAGACCTCCGGCTGTGAGAGGTAACAGCATCACCCAGGGATCGAACTCGCGATCTCTGGATGATAGGGTGAACACTTGACCGCTGCGCCACTCGGAGGCCCTTCCACCTTATTTTAACTGGATAGCTAGTCTTATTTGTACTAAATTCCAAACGCTTATGTATGCTTTCTTAATTAATAAATGAATATGAAATTCCTTTTTTAATTTTGCAAACATTTCAAGAACGTGTGACTGAAATAAACAAGTGAGTTAAGCCTGACATCTGACAAATTGCATAGTTTCAAAATGATTGTACAAGGCTTAGGAATCCATGAGTCATTATATATAAATTTGTATGAATTCAATAGGTCTTGTTGAATGCAAAAAAGTTCTTCCAAACTAAATTAAACAGAAAAGTAATAATTCAGAATTTATTGGGTTTTTTTATTCATTGCTTTTAACGTCTCTGCGACATCTATTTAAATTGAATTGAATTGAAGCTTTTAATGATTTAAACATGCAGTCTGCAGTCAAGACAGAGGCAAAACCGAAACACCAAACATGTTTTGATTGAAGGAAATGAAAAAAAAAAAAAACTGATTAGCTAAACCCTGCCTCCGAAACAATCTGCCTGGGAAAAACTACTGCAGTGGAACGTAAACACACGCTTCTCAAAACAAGGCCGGAACGGAAGAGAGGCAACGCCGTGCTCCAGGGGACGTCAGCATGCAGGAAAACACTCGTAGGAATTCGTAATAGCAGAGCCGAGACGGGACAGGAATGCGGAGCGACCGCTCTGGTTTCCGTCATCTCTTTCTGATTTGTGTGTTAAAAAGCTTGGATGCGATGAACACCCCGGCTAATTGCGCGGATGGAAGTGATCGCTATCATTACAATGACCAGGTCTGTTTAAACAATCATTTAAATTGCTCATCATCTGATCTGATTAGAGACTGAATGTCAGCACTGTTCTCAGGTGAGCTGCAGGTGAGAGAGATAACAATCAACACAGACAGATCTGTTCCTGGAACAAAGGATCAGGACTTGAGAAAAGAGTCGCAGCATGCCGTGAGGTGCGTGCGTGTGTGTGTGTGTGTGTGTGCGTGCGCGTACCGTTTTGAGTTTGAGGTTGTCTGCTGCCGACTCGTTGAAGGAGACTCCTTTGAGGAAGTGTGAGCCGATCTGTAGGGGGATTGTGGGTAACTCACACTGGATTGGCTGAGATGTGGTCTGCATACGGCCTGCCTGCTGAGCCTCAGCCTCACTACAGCAACCCTACATATGTACACACTTTGTAATCAGCACTGAAATCAACAAAACACCCATACACTTGTTACCACACACACACACAGTGATGTTTGATGTACTCCATACCTGTAAAGCAGCTTCTATAGCTTTGGGTTTCAGGTGAAAGCCTCCTTTAAGAGCGTACTCACAGTGACCCAGAGAGTCCAACGCAGATCTGTAAGCCTGCACAATTAAGCACCACTTAAAGTTTTGTGTACAAGTTTTGTTAAAGCTGAAAAAATAAAAAACATGCAAAAACCCTCCTATAATCTAAATGTCCTTATCTGCTCACCATGACGTTTCTGTAGCAGTAAATCACACTCAGTGCTGTCAGTGTTTCCCCATTAACTACCTAAACTGCAATGGCCTCAGAACCGTCTAACCCGCACTGCCACAGTCTGTTCCGGACCTTCATAGTCTAATGTGACCTGTCACTTTCCAATCTGTCCCGCCACAGATTAATCGGTCCTGCCACAGTCCAAATCATAATCCATCTTGCCATAGTCTAATCTTTCCCACTTTAGCCAAATCCATCAAGTCCTACTGTCTCACCATAGTCTAATCTGTCTCGCCACCATTTCATAATGGACAGAAAATATTATTACTCTTCTAAAAAAAAAAAAAAC
Organism: Clarias macrocephalus; assembly: GCA_011419295.1. Classification (NCBI taxonomy): domain Eukaryota; kingdom Metazoa; phylum Chordata; class Actinopteri; order Siluriformes; family Clariidae; genus Clarias; species Clarias macrocephalus. The sequence goes on from JAAGKR010001621.1 coordinate 72,598, forward strand.
ATAAAATCTTTGTGTTTTTCACGTCTCACCCCCAGTCAGTCAGTCAAACAGTAAACATATGGTTTTGTAAATGGTTGTAAGCTTGTGTTAAATGTTTCTTGTTGTTGCTAGAGTAAAATTAAACTGACGTTAATAAACACTAACATAACCAGATGGTTATTGTATTTAACCATGTTAGTGTCACCTTTTTAAGCTGAAGTGCGCTAAAGGTTTTAGTGTCAGTTTTTGGATCCTGAGCACTGATTGTTTTTATTGAAGTGAAAAATCCACTCAGTGAGCTTCTTTCTCAATAAACTAGCTAATGTGAGTAGCACTGTCTCAGGAGTAACTGCATTCATACCACATTAAAACATCTCATATTCCAGTATTTTATTTTAAAAACCAAACAGAAGGATGTAGTGGCTGGAGGTCCGACCTGCAGAGCGCTGTTTATCTTCAGGTTGAGCTCTTTGAGCTGCTGGTCAGGGAGAGAGGGGCTGTGGGAGCAGAAGAGCTGCTGCACCTGAAAACCAGCCAGACATCCGTCATGCCCTCGCTCTCGTAGACGCGCCGTAGCCTGAAGAACACACACAAGCATTATCACAATCTACTTGAACATTGATAAATGACCCAATTTACATTATTTCTTTCACTTTTGCTTCCTGCACTTCCTGCATCACTAACCAAATTCAGCGGCAGAAAAAAGTACTTTGATTACTACTCAGTATAATCCTAAAAAAAATCAAAACCTCACACCTCGTGTCGCATAACTATAATAATATAACGGAATAATAAAATCAATGTCATCGCTTGTAGTAGAGTTAATCTAAGTGTCCAGGGAGTGCTCTAGATGCCCTGACTTACCCTCTTGAAATTCAATAATGCCCAATGACATTTTTAATTAAATACCCAGACCTCACAATCAAAGCATGTCAGCTGTCGGTCACACTTCACCCGCTCCCCGAAAGGGCACGAGAGCTCCATTGGGCTCAGTAAAAACTTATGTCTTGTGACAGAGTGACTGCATGTCGGAGTGTAAATCTACAATTGTGGATTCTTCACATCTGTATTAGTCCTTCACATCATAGTCTAGTCCTTAATGCCGCAGCCAAATCCGTCCCCCGCCATAGTCTAATTTTTAGAGCCATAATCTAATTCTTAACGCCGTAGTCCAATTTTTAACGCAGTAGTCTAATCCGTCCTGTCATAGTCTATTCCTTCTCGTCATAGCCAAATCCGTCCCCCGCCATAGTCTAATCCTTAGAGACATAATCTAATTCTTAACGCCACAGCCAAGTCTGTCACCCGCCATAGCCAAATCTATTCCTCGAAACCTGAAATCATTTTTAATTAAATACATGAATTAAAGGGCTGATCTTAGGTTAATCAATTCAATGTAAAATATTGAAAAAATGCTATGTTATTTTTCCACTACATGGCTGCCCTTTTCGCACTTTCTGATGCCACATTTCAACCAAACAGCAGCTTTATCTGCACGCCAATGACCTGATCCCTGCTGACGTTACATCATGGAAGCCAATGTGATGCGGTAAAGATTCATCCGCCCACCTCGGCATACATGATCTCACCGATGCATGAGAATGGTTGGGGTCATTGTGATTGCATCCTTTCCACTTAAATCACATGACCAATATTGCTCTCTTGAATAATCTTGAAGTCATAATCGTTTGTATCGATCATCATGCCTGTCTCATCTTGGATGTATCTAAATATATGTGTTAGAAATTGGGACCTACCCAGCTTTATGAGCCAAAAAATTATTTCCTGAACCACAGAAATGGAGACTGTCTGAAAGCTGAGTCATGCCAGCTAGACATGTATCTTGTTGGGTTGAAATGTGTGTGTGTTTTTTTATATATATATATATATACACTGCCTTTAATCTCCAGGAGGATTATGCACGCTTCACACATCCACACCAGGGAGGCCAAACCTAACAACCCCTTTTACTCACAAGGGGGTATAAAGTTGTTAGGTGTTACCATCACATCTTAACAATCCGATCCCTCCCTCCCTCATTCTCACTTTCTCTAATGTCCATCAATGAGCCTATTCAGGTTAGAAACAGCCCATCTGGGGTCCCTGACCAACCTTTCTCCGAATCAAGAAGCTAATTGCATGAGTAGTGAAACATTTCAAACAAATAAATAAGTCTAGGTGACATGATGCAACTTTACCAGGATGACTGAGGGTGTTTTCACATTAGGCACGGTTGATTTGTACCATGACCAGGGACGACTGTCCCACCATCTACAGTATTTACAGTTTTTTTTTAAACTGCCTAAATACCAATATAGAGAGTGCCAGATATAGCCAGAAGTCCCAAAGGGTTAATCTAGTAACACTGAGAATCTGTATTACATAAAGTTAACTCTATCCACCGCTAACAAACAACTCTTAAACCTTGCAGTTTATCACCAACAAATGTTCATGCGGATGAAAACAAACATGGATGGTGGCAGCCCAGCGCAGCTGTCACAGATTTACAAGTCTTCTTTGGACACTAAGTGTTTGCAGACCAGAATCAATGTGTTATTGCATAAGATTTTCAGCAGCGCTCAAGTGCCTGCATCTGCTTGCGTTTTTTATATTTTTTTAATACTGTACACACTGCATACCTCTGCTGCTCCTTTCCATGAGCGTGCTGCGTCGTCCAGCTCGCCGAGAGCTCCGGGCTGACTGCGAGCACCTGAGCAGCGCTCCTGCACCTGCGCCAGCGCCTCCGCCAGGCACGACTGCGCCACCGGCTGCACTTTCTGCAGAGCCTGAGACAGGAACTGGAAATGAACTTGCATCACGGTTAGAAAACAGCGGCCCAGTACCTAAGGGAAGAAATGAGAAGAAAAGCCAAACATGATCACCAGGAGGTGAATAAGGGTTCGAAAATCCCCCTCTGGAGAACGTTCAACATTATTGTTGCTCTCTGTACTCGGGTACACTCGTGTACTTACACTCTCAGATACAGCAGGTGGGAGTGTGCACCTACGACCACAAATGAGAAGAAAAGGAACGAGGAAGTTAACCTTTATGCTATGCCTAATAGTAATGATATTTCGGAAGAAATGTCAAGAGTGACGCTCTTATGTGACTTCCTATTTTTTTTTTTAAAAAAATCACAAAAAATCACAATTACAATATGAAAAGTACAAAAGTACAAGATTTAGGTGTAAATAACTATCCACAGTTTAATAGAAGTTATACAATTTAAGCAAACTTAACAAAACTAAAAATAAATATTACCAGAAAACAGTTAACCAAAAAATAAACATAAATAATCAACTAAAAATAAGGGGGAGGACCAAGAGTGTTCCATCGACTAAATCAGAATATCGAGACAATAGAAGAGAAGATTTATGATTTTCTCTTAGATTTAAAGAGTTCAAAGGGTTTTGTATACCACAGAGGATATAGGGTGATCGTTTATGAGATGATTTAGAAAATTTACATTTATGAATGTAGAACGTTCCCATTAAAATATAGAAGTAGACAATGTACTAAAATAATTTGTTACTGTGACGGAAAATGATAATTATCTCCTTTAATGTAAAATTGTGAATCATGAATAAAATAAAATAAAATACAATAAAATTATATTTTCCAAAATGCCGCCAAAATGCTTGGTCCACTACACAAGTTTAAAAAATACAAATAATAATTTTAAAAAAGGATGAGGAATACATTCTTTCTGTTTGTTGCAGAATGTACACAGGTCCACAATGTCCACATATTTCACACTTATGGAATTAAAAGGATAAATGCAATGTAATATTTTACAGTCTTTAACCTTGTTAGGAACATGATATTTGTATGAAAATTAGCCATGATCCATTTTTTCCCCAGTTTATTTTATCAATTATTGAAGCCCAATAAAATTAACTTTTTGAAACGTTTCTGTTTAAATCATGAATGGTTTTTTGTTGTTACATCAGTAAAGAGAACACCTCCGATGGTTGGTTCGTCGTGCATAGTTACTATTTCACACAAACTAAGATGAGATTTACCAAAGTTGTAATAAGCCAGTTGGAATAGCATTCATCACTGATTTATATTCTCTAAACGGAATAGGAAGTTTGAATCTTGTGTGACTTCCTACTTCATCAACTATGACACTGATGATGTCGTGTCTAAACAGCGGTCTATTTCCGCTCTCAGGTACGATCAGCTTACGTATTACTGTATCATTCCAGAGACCATCTTTTGCAACGATTGCTTTCCCACTCATCAAAACAAACCAGACTTTGGAATAAACTCATCTCGGAAACGATCTTGGGGGCATAATGTGAAAACTCCTGTAGCCCAGTGTTTAAGATCAGAGATCAAATCCTGACTCGTCTTAGGTCTATTTATGGATCAGATTCTCGAACAGAATAAAACCACCATCCAAAATGACCGCCTCTGCGTTAAGGCTAAGGCTTGTATTGACTGCTTGAAATAAATCGGTGTCTAGCATCTAATGACCTGATGAAGTATAAACATAACTGTGTAGGTGTATATTTAATCATTCTGCAAGAGCCCTGCTTTTTCACATTACAACAATTCCTGTTCCCAACCACACCGTGGATATTAATCAAGTGTGGAGAACACTTATTACCCGCTCCAAGTGTAATTATATGGCAAAAAAAGTGGAAAGTTGGAAATACTTGAGTAAGCATTGATGATATAGAAATCCGTCAGATTATATAAAGTGTAATGGATAGAACTTGAATCAATCAAAAAAAGTTAACCACTAATACGTGTAACGTGAGATGTTATAATTTGCGATTTTACAGCTAATCTGGTACTCACTCCTGTTACAATTCCTTTGTTCTCCGTTACAATTTACAAACACAAACCTGAACTTGCACCGCATTACCTTCAATATTAAATCAGACTAGCTAACATGACACTCGCGTTCTTTAATCTCAGATCTTTAATTCAACACGTCGTAATTTAGGCTTTATAGTCATCTGATATCTCTAGTGGTGAAAATCAGACAAACAACCACAAGACAAAAAAAAAAGACCTCAAGTAAAATCTGTTCAAATCTGTTGTTTAGGCTCGTATCATGTGACACGGGGATTTTTTTTTATTATTCAGGCTGAGTTGAGGGATGAATACTTGCTTATTCTGCTTGTTGACACCCTTACTGAGCAGACACACCAGCATACATAAACACCCAGATGAATGTAATTATTAAGTCACTTCAGTGCAATGATGGATTCAACATCTTCTCTGATCATGTTTCTTCATAAATCGAACAGCGTTTTCAAATATTAAATCTCTCAGATGTATGGTCTAAAGGTATTATGCTCTAACAGTATTAATGTAAACAGAACCTTTTTTATTTTACTTACGCATTTGTTGTGACCTTTTAACAAAAATTACATTAGGTTTAATATTTCACCATTTCCTTACAGGGGCTTAAAACTGTGTCTGTGTGGTAATATGTGTCGGTTTATGCATTTCATACCACAAACTTCCTTTTTCTGAAATTTTCCATTTCCAAAAACTCTTGTTTCAGCGTTTGTTAATGCAAATGAGCATTCTACCCTTAAGCCACGCCCCTCCAAAAAACAGCAGAGCAACAAGCCCGGGGGGGGAGGGGGGGGTGGTCTTATATGAAGTCACATTATGGTGGAATTGTAACTACCCTTTTTATTAATTTTTTTAAGCCCCAGCCAATGCAAAAAAAAAAAGACAAAAGCAGAAAATGTTTGTTTTTCCTTATGTTTTTCCTGAACACATTAATGGATGTGGTATTTGTAAATTCAAACAGATACTTGAAATTATTGTTTGTGTGTATTCAAATGTCTCTGTAACACACTGTGCGGTGCTTCAGATTAAGTTTACATTCAATAGAGCTTTAGAGATAGAGATATAGAGTTTTAGAGTTGCAATAGAGATTTTTGTGACCAAAGGGGGAAAAAACAAACAAAAAAAAAAAACACTTTTCCCATACTTAACCACTAGAGTATATTTATTGTTATCAGGAGTGGACAAATCCTACATTTATTCACACACATGTTTACTCACTGGACAAGCTGATGTTTCTGTTTGTTGTTGCTTGTTTTGGCTTCAACAGAAGACAATAGCTAAATGTAGTAAAATAATGAATGTTGAGCTAGCTAGAAAGCGATGATGTAATCATTCAGAGGAAAAATTGCATCCATCCTTCCTGGGATAAAAATACGGCATATATTTCTTTGCGTTCAAAGGGGACAAAAGAAGAAATTTTAGAGCTTAAGTTTTTTTTTTTTAAATGGCATTCAAAATGATTGATATTATAGCATGATACTGACCAGCCCTAATAGACACTAGACATTAAGGGGGAAAAAAAGGATTAAATTCGATTTGCAATTATTTTTTGTGGCGATTAATTAATATATATCGCGCCATTGACTACAAAATCCATTTAATAGGAAAAAAAAAATGCTCGGTTGATCAGCTTTGGATATAAAAACGATTCTTTCCCAAAGCGCAGTAGCTTGAGAATGGCGCAACAGTGCATTTTTATTACACTACATTAACAAAAATCGCGCACGATAAAAGCCTCCGATCTGCCTTTTCTGCGAATTAGTCCAAAACTGACTCATTACACACGTACACTTAAGTCTCAAAACATACCCTGCGCTAATTAGTCAGAAATCACGTGTATGTGGGGCTTCTTAGCGCTCGTGTTTAGAAGCCGCGCGCAATTGTCGAGTTGTGTTATGAGACTTTGGAGATAAAACATCTTCTGGGTTTTTTTTTTTTTTTATAATCCTACAGGTGGTGCACTCTACTATTTACACATTTTCATCCCATGCAGTAGGAGTGAATTATTGTTTTAGAAATAATAATGATGGCGGATGGCATAACAGATATGTGCTGCTCAGTAAAAATGTTGCATTCATTTAATGCGAAGTTAAATATTAAACTCTTGCATCTGAAGTTATTTTGTACTGTTTAAATGTTGCGTTTGGTTTTTAAGTAAGAAAACTAACGATATCTTTAGGGCTATATTTAATTACTCTTTAAACTTTTTGAATAGAATCAGTGGAAAATGTGATATTAAATATGGATATTTATAAAATCAGAGGTATCGTGATATCGTGTTGAGTGGTAACTGGTGATTCCCATCAATAATAGACACCAATTGTAATAAATACACTTTTCATTCAATTAATAAGAAAGCTAAAGCTAGGATATGTGAGTTGGGTCTCCCTTCATTTCCTTATAAATGGTGGAAGAGCTCGAGAACAACACCGGCGCTGCATCTGCATTTTAGACATCCTTAATAGGGAATCTCTCGCTCTCTTTGCCTTCCATTCATCCTGACGTTACGTCCGAGGCCAGAGAGGAAAACACTACGCTTGAGCCACACAGTACATGAGATAAGCCTCGATTTGGTCGACAGCTCCACGTGTTGCACTTACTTCCAAACATCTCAGATTTCTTCTATAATTGACTCTCGTGCTCCACTACAAGCAACGTGTGTAGAGAGCGATGCTGACTGACTCGCAGAGACACAAAACCACACTGACATTTTACTTTTGTTTTTTTCATGCAGCATGCAAGAGAAGAGGAAAGATGAGATGACGCCACATCCCTTCTTCAGCAGTGAGGCCGGGGTGCTTTTTCACAGGTGCATGCTGAAAATACCTGCAGGCTGAGTTGTAAAAAGCAGAAATATGTGCCCCCTCCCCCCTTGTAGCAGCAGAAGCAGACAAGAAAAACAAGGCTGCGCTAGTTTCAGTTGCGCACACAGAGCACGAGGCAACCCTGACCCCAAGAACGGAGCTCAAATAATGAAACCTCGGCTTCCTCGGCTTAGTGTAGGTCAGAGCCCCGGAAAAAATTAAATTAAATAAATCGACATTCAAAGGAAAGTTCAATCATGAATTGTTAGAGAATGCACTGTAACAATGACATGAACAAACTAGTCTGAACTATAAGAAGGAAGTTCCACTGGATGAGGAAAGTTTAACGGATGTGTGCTAACAGTTTGGGAACATTTGACCTTTAGTTGAAGCAGGCAGGGGCCACACCCCCTGCTTTTAAACTGTAAAAGCCACACCCCCTGCTTTTAAACGGAGATATTAAAGCACCATCCCCCGCATTTAAACTGTAAAAGCCACACCCCCCTGCATTTAAACTGACCAGTAAAAGACATGCCCACTGCGTTTAAACTGACCGATAAAGCCCCACCCCCTGCACAGAAACTGACCAGCATAAGCCCCACCCCTGCACAGAAACTGAAAAGCATAAACCCCACCCCCTGCACAGAAACTGACAGACAGGCCACACCCTTGCACTTAAACCAACAGGCAGAAGGTACCCCCTGCATTTTAAACTGACAGTCAGAAGCCCACCCCACGGGACTTTAAACTGATGGCAAAAGCCACACCCCCTAGACTTTAAACTTCAAAACAGAAGCCACACCCCTGTTGGTGAAAGCCTAAATGCAGAGGCCACGCCCCTCCACTGAAACCCTAAACACAGTGGCCACGCCTCTTTTACTAAGCAGATTAAATAGCTTGCAGATCCACTCTGCTTGCAAATAAAATTCGTGAAAAAAGGCCAGACCTGAGATATTTTACACAACACTCATCAACATGCTGGTGGTGTTTTTTAAGGAGGGAAAACCCTAGACAGAAGACGACACCACTTACCCAGGCACACTGGGTGTTTAAACACTTCCTATTTGTTCTTCCCTGCAGATAATAGCAGTGTTTAGTTTGGACAAAAGCAGTATCAGGTAACGCAGTGGAGCAGGGAAAAACCCGGCATCGGACCCGACCAACAGCTCGGCAGCTTCAGTGCAACTCGACACTGCAATCCCCACAGAGCTCAGGCTTCCCTCGAACAAAAAACACTGAAAACAAGATCCTCAGAAACACCACACAGTGTACACTCCATATTCACCATCTCTGAGTGTGTGCGAGTGTGTGTTTTGATTGTCTGGAATTCTCTATCCTGTGCCTAGCTCCTGAGCTCAGCAGACAGCGGGCTAATAAACCGTGACATTTTCATGCATATTTGGCAGCTGAGTCGCACAAACCAGACAGCGAGCATTACTCCAAAGAACAAAAAAAAAATAATTTGTTTTCCGTGCATCCTGGACTTCCCAAGAAAAACGGAAAAATGTTGTACTTTTCAGTTGATTTCCAGCGTTCTCCGAATACAAAATCCCGGATTAACTTTAAAATCATCAGAGAAACTATTTTAATGGGGAAAACGTCAGTCGTCAGTTTACTTATAAGAGGTTTCTGGGACATCTGACATCTCCGACCCGAATATTCAGGACAAGTTTGCTTCAGTAAACGTTCTTTTATGTAACAAACATTCTTGAAGGAGTGTTTTAAGACTCAATGTTTTGAACGGCTCGGTAGGAAGAGCGCATGTAAATCGCCCTAAAATCTGCTTTGTATGTTGCGTGGTGAATCACAGTGCCATGCTGTATTAAAACATCTAACAGGAACGGCAGTTAAATTACGGTAACCAGACAACTCGATGACGATGACACAGAGTTTGGTGGCAGGTTCTGCATTTCTGGATCAACTTTATTTAAAATCATGAATTTGTCACATACACCTATCAGACTGCAACACACACTGGTCACACGGCCAAGCTAATCATTTCCCCCAGACTACCATGTGATTTATTCCTTTATAAAGCAGCGATCTAAGTTTAAGGCATCGTCAAAGCTGAGCCATTTGAGAGATCAAAAACCCCTCTGCAATTTTGCATCCTCAATGTCTTAAGATCACGTAGACCCGGTTTGTTGCCGTTCGTATAAATCCCTGAGGAGGAGTACATCAAAATCCATTGGTTGTGTTTTGCAAATGATCCAAAATAAATGACTTCTAATTGAATAGAGCCCATGATATACAGTGTGATAGCTGTTCAGCTCAATGATGTGTACCGGGTTTTGTGTATATACGAGTTTTGCAGCAAAATCCGACCTGTGTGCTGATTTCCATGACTTTCTGAGCATGTTAAGACCCTAAGAAAGCCCTGAAAAAAATAATTCTTAGAAGAACAAGAGGGCTCTCACACACTATGAAGACCCAGGGCTGACGTCATAGTCCTTGGGCCCTAAATGTCCTACGTTTAACTATAGATACTAGGCCAAAGAGAATGATTTGTACAGACAGTAAATCCTGTATAAATTTATATTAGTCTATTTTAATGGCAGTTTATTTTAATGGCAGTAACTTTTGTAAATATTTTTTTATTTTACTGAAAAATTCTTTTTAGTTTAATTGTACTCTTCAGTGCAATTTATTTCATCGTAGTAAAATCATTCTTTTAGGTCACAGTCAGTCATACAAGCCCGTAATTGTACTTCATATCAAACTGTGTATATGTACTTGCATGAGACAAAATTTGAATTGAATTGAAAAATTCACCACAATTCGATGATTAATGACATACAGTAATATGATTAATGACTGGTTAAAAGTTTGGACACGCCTTCTAAATCAATGTTTTTTGTTGTGATTCATTTCTTACATTCTATTCTAGAACAATACTACATATTTCAAAACAAGAACAATTAAATAACAGCAGTATCATCAAGTGAATTTGTAAAACTCAAACACCATGATGAAACTGGCTCTTAAGAAGACCATCGCAAGTTACCAGCCTTAGAATCACCTCAGATTAAAGGTGTCATGAAGGCTGTACAGAGCGTAAGTAGCAAACACATCTCAATATCAACCGTTCAAATGAGATTATTGCATATCATAAATGTTATAATTGGCAGTATAGAAACACATTTAGACTGAGTTTCGAATGCTGAATGAATGAAAGGGAAGATCTTGACAGCATCAAAAGAAAAGTGAACAATGCAAGACGAGCTCACTGACCTAACACGTTTGAAAGAAAATAACAAAAGCCTAGTTTATTCTAATCATTGCAAAACAACAGTGCAATATTTCTCTCTTGTTTCTGGTGAGAACTCTAGATTTAAACTTCAGCAGGAAGATGAAAGTTAGCGCAGGCCCGACTGAGGTCTCGCTGGCTCTAAAACTCCTCTCGCTTCTCACCACAAGACGACCTGATTTAGGGATTGTGGTGTGCGGCCTTCCGGCTCTGGGCACGACCACATCCACATCCACCAGTGCCGCGGTGCTACTTTGCTCATAAAAGACCGTTTTCAGCTCGTTCAAGCCGACGAGCTAAATTTCGCTCTATCCGAAGACTCCGAGAAAATACGCACACAAATAACCTCAGGAACAACCGTCAAAATGGAGAGAGAGAGAGAGAGAATAAACAGCCAGCACTGCTGAAATACTTTGGTCAAGGAAGAAATAATTTATAAAAAGGTCTCTTTAGGAAACAATGTTTGGAGCTGAAATTAACTTTATTTCCAAAAACATTAGAGCTTGTGTTTATTTTAGCGGTTACGGCACAAAACTGTGCACGACACTTACTGGTACACTCAATTCCTGCAAAGTCGCGGTTCGGTTCAGAGTCGTTCGTGGATTTTTCCTTAGAAACCTAACTAATAATTGTTAGTGGAAACCACAAATATCCAAATGTCACATTTTTTAAAAATGGCAATATATATTTTTCCATGCGTTTTAATGATAAACTATTAAAAACAATATAATTCACTAACATTGTAACAAATAAATTTAGCTAAATTTCCATAGAAAATATAATACTGTATCAAATTTTTTAGTACTGCAACCGTAGAGAAAAACACGGCTTGTGATGGTGAATTATTATTATTTACCCTACTGTACTGATGCCAAAGAAAATGACCGAAATCCACCGCTCCGTTAATTGGACATAATTCGTAAACCTTTTTTTTGATGCTCTACAAATCACACAAACACTTGCTTTAGAAGCTGAAACTGATTTAAATCTTATAAATTCTGTAAATAGGTTATATTTGTGCAACCTCAAGCATCGTACAAAATGCGATGTATGACAGTGATGCTTGTAGATAACGGAAAAAAAAGAAAAATTTATTCACATTTCCACAATCAGTAGTGAACAACCACTGCTACACACACTTACGGTGTTTGCACATCAAATTCGATTTTCAACACTAATCTCCTCAAAGCGTGATCACGATGACATGTCTTATGCGGTTTAACAGAGACGCACATTTTCTCCGAAGCCAGCAGAGCTTTTTTTTCCCCTTTTTTTCCCCCAGAAATAGAACTTATAATAAAATATAAATTGAGATTTGCAAATGTTTAGAATGAAATCTTCAAGTTCTTAAATAAACGTGGAAAGAAGGTTTGCAGACGTCAGCAGAAAGTAACACGTACACTTCTCCTCTGAATACGTAGGCTTGGTTTGTTTTGACGTTGCTCTGCAACTCGGCTGTCTTGCATGAAAATGGGAAAGCATGAAAAAGCTCCACACGCTGAATGTTCACAGGAACGAAAGCAACGAGCACAGAGCCACCTCTGCTGGTATCGTCATTCATCAACGTACGGCCTTCTTTAAATTGTTTGAACCATTTGATTCATTCAGTCTTACAGCAGCTCATCACCGCACTGTGCTTGAAGCCTTCTGTAAATGTCAATCGCTTTTACACCTTCATTCACCAGAAATTTCACCGCAAGTCCCGGTTTGACCTGAACGGACCTTTTTTCCTTCAGTATCATTAAATAAAAGTGCTACAGTACAAAGCAGCACAAATATAGTCCCGGGAGAAATAAAATAAAAGGGAACATCTCAAGGAACATGCGGGGAAATAACTCACAACGTAATAAGCAGAAGTTATGTCCTTGTTCTCTCTCTTTGACTCAGCAAATAATAAAAATAGGCGATACTTTCGAGAAGTGGCCGAGGCAACAGGTCAAAAGATGATTCATTACCTAGACCGACAGGGCATCCTGAAACTTAAACTGGATTTAAGTGAATTGTAAGTGTTTGTCAGACTTTTTTTATGTGAGAGATCTGAAGTAAATTGTGACTTTTAGGGTGACGTGTGAATACGGATCTTGGAAGAACGAGTGTATTTGAGCGCGCTCCCAGAATCTTACCTCCACGTCCTGAAGGCTGAAGTCGTTCTGGTCTTTGAAGTTGGCAGCCCCGGCGCTGAGCTCCATGAGCATCTTGGCGATCTCGGGCTTTATGGCGGCCGTGAGGCGGCCGGCCGCCTCCATCACGTGCTCCTGCACGTCCTTGAGCTGCGTGGCGGCTGTGGAGTAGCGGGAGTTGCGAAACACGCTGCCGAAGAGATCCGTCAAGAAGGCGCTGGCGCGGCAGAAGACGTTCAGAGCGTCCAGGTACTTCGAGATCCCTTGCTGGATGTCGGCGACTGCAGTCGTGGCGTTGCCCGTGCCCGAAACATCGGGGCAGGCAGAAAGGGCGGGGCCTACTGGTGCCAGCGAGGTCGGGGTGGAGCAGGAGGTCCCGAGTGGCGCGCTAAGGGCTCGGCTCAGCTCGGGGAGCGGGTATTGCTGGTGCTGCTGCTGCTGCTGCTGTGCTTTCTGCTTGGACCCGCCAAGCAAGAAGCGTCGCTTATAGTCCATTTTACTTTCTTGCGCGCTGCAACAATACATAAGTAGTGGACGTGGCCAGGAAGTGCCCTTTTCCACCACGAGCTTGGCAAAGGACTCTCTTCTGTTTGTCTTTCTTCTGATTCGGAAATCGATAACGATTCCTGCCCAGATGTTCAGCCACAGAAACCTTTTTTCTTTCCTCCTCAAGTAAACTGATAGCTTAAATGCTCCATGAGCCAGAGAGTCATGTCAGTATTCCTTATCGTAGCAGAAAAGAAGATGAGAGCGAAAGAGAGAGATACAAAGACGCGAGTTTGACGTCTGATCGAGACGTGCAGCACTGCTGTAGCTCACAATGTGGCTGAAAAAAAAAAAAGTAAAATCTAACATACAAGGTTGATGCTTTGCTCTTATATTATTTCTGGTAAAGATAAAAGCTCTATCTTCAAACCACAAGTAACCGTAAATCCTGGAACAAAAACAAAACAAAAGAAAAAAAATACCCAAAGTGCATAATAATATATCCTTCAAAAAAGGAAGTGGGGGGGAAAATAAATCCTTATAGCTTTGTAGAGTATATTAATTCTGTTTTTATGTGCGTGTGTATATATATATAGACCTCTATTAAAAAATAGAAAACTTTAAAAAAGTGTCTGAAAGAAAAAACAAACAAAAGAAAATCCCACAGTAATGATGATGAGTCTAGTGACGGTCCACTGGTCAACAGTAAGGAAAAAAATTGAAGTAAACGTCCGTCCAGCTACAGGGTGGACGATGGAGCCTTGGCACAGACTGAACACTAGCAGGATGACAGATCCGGTCTGTCAGAGAGATAACGCATCCAAAAACACATCCAGATCCTGTCCAGAGTTCCTCCCCGATGCCCCGGAGGTAGTTAATCTTCAAAAGGAAGCGTGCGTGCGTTAGCAGATTTCAGATCCTCCGTGAAAGGCGACACAAAGCGCAGCGTGTCTATGTAAGGCCTCACTCTCACGGTCACTTCCTGTAAGAGAGACAGAGAGACAAACATCCATGAATCTATTTATATATAGACAAGAATTTGCAATAGTATATACACAATATCATACACTGTGTAGTTAAAAACCAATGCGTAGCACCAACCAACGGGGTCAAAGGTCATTTCAAACCTCACAATAGCTTCTCCTGAAATAATGCCGTTTAAGAGTGAGTAACCATAGAAACGTGGTGTCATATCCGCGGCACTGGTTGTGCTAGATGCACAGGCCATCGCTTTCGGGAAAACCCACATACGACACACGACATGTTGGGACACGGAGCCAGGAGGAGACCGAGCCAAAGTGTCCCATTGTTCAGAGACACTGGAGATCTGTACGCATAGAATCAATACCGCCATTCAGCCCATTTCCACCACCGGCGCACTCGCGCTCACACACACATCACCGACATGAAGGAGCGACACGCGCCATCGGTCACTTTGCATACATGGAAATTAGAAAGACGATGTTCACGTTTATTCATGTGACAGACACTTTTACCCAAAACGGAGACGGAAAATGATTGAAGCATTCGCAGCTGCGCTCATGAGCTTTATCTCCAGAAAAGGTTCCCGTAGAATATCTCGAAAAGCACAAATGATCAGGTTTATGGGTCACTCAAACACATGGCACACCAAGGTTTTTTTTTTTCACCTTTATTCATTTACATCTACTGTCTCTAATTTTAGGCATTCTTGACGTGTCCTTCTTTAAATTTTGGTAAAGCGCAAACAAGTCTGTATGATATCACGCTACAACCACAATTACATCACAAAACTCATTTCTAAACACACTTCCTGTCCAAAAAATCTTTGAGTGCGGCCTAATTATTCTAATAAGCATGCTTGATTGACATGTACATGTCTGAAGTATCTGGGCGTTGCCTGATATCCTGATAATCACGCTTAACCACCAACTTCCTGTCCAAAGAACTTGAGTACGGCCTAATAAAATTCTAATGAGCACGTCTGAGTGTCAGAGTCCTGTCTAAACATTTTGGGGTGTGGCTTTACAATCCGATGAGCAGTCTTCCTGTAGAAAGTATTAGGGAGTGGGCAAAATTATAATCTATATAAATAATAATACTGTAAAGTAGGCGTGTCTGTACATTGAAGATATTTGCGAAAAATAATTTGGGGCGACGTAATAGAACACACATCAAGATGGTTTTTGGAATTTTTGTCTGTGTGTCTGTCTGAGCATGCATCACGTAAGAACCACGGGACCTAACAAAGAATTTTCAGTGGGGTTTCCACAGGTCTATTTGGCCAAGCTTGAGGTAACAGACAAAGTATTGGGGGCGTGGCCTAATATTCTAATTAGCATGCTTAACTGCAATTCCCCTATATAAAGTATTATGGGGCGCGGCCAAACATTCAGAACAGGCATGCTTAATTGGCAAGTTTCTGTCTAAAGTATTTGGGCATGGCCCTATAATAATAACAAGCCTGTTGTACACAAAGGTTTAATAGCGACGTGTGTAAAACAACTAGGTGCATACTGCCACCTGCTGTATCGGAGAAAGCAAATATGCAAGCACACCCAAGTACGGAGAATAATAATAACAATGTAAACTGCGGAAGGATCGATCCTGGGCAAGGAACAAACCGACGTGAATTTTGAGGAAAGTCAAACGAGCACTACAAGACAGAAGAGCTGATTAACTGGTTAAGATTCAAGTAAAAACCCTGGTAAGTCCACCTCCTAAAAAATAAAAAATAAAAAAAGTCCTCAGTTGTTAACACCTCCAAGCGTCCTAGCGCTCATAGTTCCCACAGGGCGGACGGTGGAAAATCAATCGTTTTGTTTGTCAATGCATTTTTCCCCCTCTACTGCCACCTCTATGGAAAAACACACACCGCATGCCTGGTCGGAAAGAAACCTCGATGTGTTATGATGTGATGCACATGGCCCTGTCTGTGTGTATCGCGCTCCTGCTCAGAGATAATGCTTTAGAAAGAGAAACAGAGTTAAGGGGGAAAAAAAAAGATTAAAAAATAGACTCTTTTCCTGAGGATGCGCCTGGTCGACTTCGCCCCTCAGTTTCTCCCATCATCGCAGTTACACTAACATTCCTGTACGACACGTAGTTTGTTCCACTGATTTCTAAACCTGACAAAGTGTGTGCGTGTGTGTGGGCGTGACGGAGAAAGTGCACCAAATAAAGAGACACACACAATGTGGTACTAAATAAACACTGAAAAAGTTTTTCAGTGCGCTGGAAGTCCCATGGCTTTCCACAGCTTGTCTGTCTGTGTGTGTGTTTAGGGTGGAGGTGACGACAACGAGCAATCCTGCTTCCAACACCAGCGCAAACAGATTCGTGTGTTTATTCAGGCTGGTCATTATGTCACCTCAGCTATACAGCATGTCGAGAGGATCTTCGGTACAATCCTCTGCCTCCTCAAAAGCAAACTGCTCCACCACCTCACGTCTTTTTTATGTCTTAAACAAAGTTCCTGGTCGTGAATTGGGAAAAAGAGCTCTGAAGTGACACACTGGCGCAGCTTGAGTTCTTCTGACGAAAAACGTCTGACTGAGAAAGAGGGGAGCACGAGGAGGGGATAAGGAAGTCCCGTGACGATCGCTGATGTGAAAATCGCTTTAAAAAAAAAACAAAGAAAAAAAAAAGAGAATGAGGATGCAAACCAATTACACAACTGGGGGCAGCAGGGTGCATCGCCAAGCAGCTTTAACAGGACCGTTTCCTGTGTGTGTGCAAAACCTGTCACCTGAGTAGGTGTGGATACATGAGTTTAAAGGACTATAATGGAATCAATATTGATGCGACTGTCTGCACTTCCATTGTCCTGGTGCAGAGAGAATCAGTGCTAACCAACAAACAAATAAACAAACAAACCTCTCAGAGAGAGGAAGAGAGAAAGAGATTAAAACGATGATGTGAGGGTTGAAGTCAATAAGAGAAAAAGGGAAAGACAGAGGAGGAGAGAGAGAGAAAAAAAAGAGAAGAAGAGAGACATAATGGGAGGTTGAGAAGAGAAGAACAAGAATAGGAGAGAGAGAGGGGGGGATGGAAGAGTGAGTGAATGAAAGAATGAGAGAAAGAGAGGGAGGAGATGAGAGAGGAGAAGAGAATAGGAGTGGGAGAGAATGTTTGAGAGAGAATGAGAAAATGTCAGAGAGGGGGATAGAAAGAGGTAGACAATGAGACAGAATGAGAGACGCAGAGCAGGAAAGAAAGAGAGAGAGGGGGAATGGAAAGATGTAGAGGATGAGAGAGGAAGAAAGTATGAGAGGAAGAGAATGGGGGGAAAGAATGAGAGAATATGAGAGAGAGAAAAAAGAGAGGGAACAGAGAGGTGGAGAGAGAGAGAGAGAGTGGAAGAGAATGAAAGAATCTAAGATGGAACAAGAGAGACAGGGAAGGAAAGAGATAGAGAATGAGGGGACGGAAAGACATCATCTAAGAAGACGACTGGTACCAAAGTTTCATTGCAAAGAGTCAGCAGTTTCTTTTTTATGACTCTGTGTTATTTTATTTATTTTTCTTGTTATTTTCTTTCTTTATTGTCAATGACAAAAATAACGTAACCTGTCGTTTGCAAAACCTGTTACAGGACGATCATGCCATCACAGCTAACATGAGAAATCATATGACCTGGATGGAGCTAACAGCAGGATAAACTGTGGTGCCTACCACACACACACACACACACACACACACACACACACACACACACACACACATACACATACACATACACACACACTAAACTAACGAACAAAAAAGCAATCTGAAAAAAAAAAAAACGAACACATTTAGAAATGTAACCAAGTTAAAAAAATTTAAAAGGTAACTGAATGATTCCCTTCATGTCCTTCTCAGGATCCGTGTCTTTACTCAGTCAGAGAGAAGCAAGGCTTTCGTTTTCTCATACACACCCTGAGCGACGCATCAGGCATCAGGACAGATCTTAAGACAGATACACACACAAACAGAGAGAAAACTTGGCCTTGATCCAGTTCAGCTTAGCGACCTCTCTTACTAACGCTCTGGACACGAGACTCCGGTTTCTCCCGGTTTTCTCACTGCGCTATCGTCAAAAGACTCCGATCTGCTGCATTCAGCTCATCTCATCGTTATGAGCAGATTCAGACCCACTCCTTTTTAAATAAAGCAGGTGTACTGGTGTTACCTTTAAAATACAAATTTTTTATACATATATAGACAAAAAAAAAGTACAAGGGTGATCAGCGATTTCCATGTAAGATTACGGTAAAGCGTTTGAATATGTACAAACAACAGAGAATCAAGAAACAAAAAAAACAAAAACAAGAGAATCATTACTGGAGACGAGACATGGATTCATCACTACCAGCCTGAGAGTAAATGGCAGAGTATGGAACAGAAACTAATCTCAGACCGAGACGAAGTTCAAAAGTCAACCATCAGCTGGAAGATTCATCAATGTTTACAGTTTTCTGGGATTCTCAAGGGCCTGTACTGGAACATGATCAGGAAAAAGGGTTCAACAATCAACAGCGCTTGTTACAGTGAGACGCTTATTGAAAAGCGGAAGCCTAAACTTCAAATTAAACTGATATCTGAGGGCGTCGAGACCTCGCAGGACGACGCACGTCTGCACAAAAAGACTTTCCCACAAAGTGTCCTCCCTATAGTCCTGATCTCACTCCATCAGATTCA
This sequence comes from Clarias macrocephalus, assembly GCA_011419295.1. Taxonomy (NCBI): domain Eukaryota; kingdom Metazoa; phylum Chordata; class Actinopteri; order Siluriformes; family Clariidae; genus Clarias; species Clarias macrocephalus. Next base: position 91,710 of record JAAGKR010001621.1, read on the forward strand.
CTTCTGATGAAGAATTGAAGACAGAGGTGCACTCTTGTGTGGCTCTCAGCTCAGCCTAAATTTATTTTTTTACACAAAAGCTTGTTAACAGATGGAGAATGAGTATTGAAAAACAAGGATGTGTCTGGAAAATTAAAAAAATGATTTATTTATTTGTCATTATACAAATTTACAGCCAGAGTGCGGAGAATTTTTGACTCACCCTCGTACTAGAAGTTTGGCAAGACCTTGAGAGTGAACTGACCGCCTGCTGCTTGTTGCTAGCAAAGCTACACAAGCCCAAATTAATTTCTGCTGCTAACAAATGAGAACATGACCACTTCAGAAGTGTTTCCAACTACTCGTTCGCTTTTAATTGCTGTTTTAGTGTTTACTATCCTTCTTAAGAGGTGCAGTGCTGAGAGAGAGAGAGAGAGAGAGTTGCTTTGGCTCTCACAGTCGTCCTGGACATCTGGTGCCAATGAAGCGGAGGAATGTTTTAGCTCACAGCCCGTCTGGGAGTCGTCCGCGCTCGCAGCGCTACAGCCTGATAAAGCTAACAGTCGCACGTCTCATACACCATGTTAAGACTCCATGTTACAAACGATTTGCACAACTAACTCCAAGTGCATTTTAACGAGGTCCTATTTAAACAAGGTTTAAACACAAGTTCCCTCCCCCGTGCATGGTTTCACACTGACGAAACGAAGATGGCCGTCGATTATCTTTTTTGGACGGAGTTGAAGAGAAAGTTCAGATCTTAAAATCAACATTGAGGTACATATGAAGGTACAACTTCAGCGAGAGAACGCATTTTTTATGGCAAATTGAAAAATTACGCACCAAAATGTCCACTGGGGGCATGGCCAACTTTACAACAGAAATAAACGTCACTACAGCTTGATACATAGGAAGATACCCCGTTCGTGATAATTGATGAGTTGGATAAAAAAAATTTGTCCTCAAACAGTTAAGTCTGAATTAAATATTAAACGCTTAATTAGAGACGTATCCGATTTGAGTGACTGCTGCACTGCAGGTGTCACTTAAGCAAACCAGTGAACTGGAATCACTGGAGCTGAACTTAAAACCAAAAAAAATTTAGGCGTTGACCTGGGACGATATGTTGCGCACAAGGATGACTTAGTTCAATTAATTAAAAGTTAACATTAGCATATAAATTGACTTTAGCCACTATATCATTTTAGCTAAGTTAAAGCTAAGCTCGGTAGGTTGTGAGTGGTAAGCGAGTTAGGTAGGCGGGTTCCACCCATATGCCCATATATGGATTATATGGTGGATTTAGGCAGAATTGATTCTTGCCAAGATAGCGACAATAAGAGATCTGATGGCTTCAGAAAACCTACGAGTGCCATTACAGAGGGTTTGTCCTGTCTACGGCTGAGACTCATATAAAGCTTCTGTAGTCCCAATGAGCTAAATCGAGCAGCTTATGGTGTATTTAGTGCAACCCTTCCCCCCCCCCCCCCCCAACAGCACCTAATGTTTTATGAACCTTTAAACATTTAAAGACAATGTTTGAAAAAAAAAATAATAATAAATTTATCCCTAAGACTGCAGCCACTAAGAATGGATTGTTTCCAACACACTTAACTTTACAGTTAAAGTATTAGTCATAATCCCAGACTTTCCTAAACGTGCCAGTTCCACCAGACAAGACCAAGAAAAACTACTCGTGTCTGAGAGCAGATTGTTGCGTTAGATCCGACCGAGTGGTGCACGTTTCCACTTTGTTTTGTTTTTTTTTAACATCATACGACTCAAAAAAAAAATTAATCTGACAGAAATAACATTGCAACTGTACTCGAGGTGTTTCCTGATTGGCCAAGACATAAGAAGAAGAAAAATCATAAAAACATCAGGGTTCCAGTAAGAGGTGCTTGGACTGCTCAGAAACACGACCCGAAAAATATATTAAACTAGTCACTTAGGTAATTAATTATATAGTGATGTACTGAGAGTCACCTCCGTGTTCTTTGTGACTTTTTGACTTTTTCTGCACACACACGCACACTTGAAGGTCTGATTAACAACTTTCTTTAATGTCATCAAGAATGTATTCACCTAACTTTTAAAAAAAGAAAAAAAAAACATTATTGCTTACTGGTTCACAAAACAACCCCAAAACAACCAAACATATTAAACTTAGTCTGGTTTCATCTGGTCCAATCAGGGTGAGAAGGGGTTCTCTGGTTGATTGGTTTGGACGCTCAAACAGCTCGTCTGCTGATTTTGTCCGCTCCTACTGAAAAGTCAGTCAATATCATATAATCGGAGGAAATATAAATGTGTACAAACCCAGCGTGCTGCAGCATCTCCACACACTCCCCCAATTGGAGCGCTGATGCGATCTAACGCACAATACATGTTCGGCTAAATTCCAGGCATGTTTTGCAATCTGACCTGCAACAACAAAGGGAGCAGACAGGGACAAACCCCAAACTGGCTGATTTTTACAAACAGAGTAAAATCAGTCAACATGGCGTTTATGGGGGGGGGAAAAAAAAAAAAAAAAAAAAAACCAGTCTAGGCAAAGCTTTACCCAGAAACCAACTGAGAACTAAACACCAGACTTGTTGGACAACGTGTGTGTGTGAGAGAGAGCAGTTGTTCAGCTCTGTGTGAGTATTTATGGACATTCCCAGCATGAGGAGGGCAGAGGTCACGCTCAGCAGTCGCACAAGTGGCAGTAAGCAACTGTGTCGTCTACTGATGTACACACACATACACACAAACGCACCCTTTATTAAGTGGCAGCTGAACAAAACACAAATCGCACCTTGTGCGGTTCACTTCAGAAATAAACGTTCAGCCAGAAAAGACAACACGACAACGTTTCCACTTCTCAGTAGGTAAAAGTTCACAGCAAAAATTCCAACCAACAAATTCTGAGCTCACGTTAAGCCTGTTGTACCAAACCACAGACACAATACGACCCCCTGACTCCTGCACGTACCGCGCTCCGTCTCAGCAGAGGCCACGAAAGGTCACTTCGCTCGCTCACATTTCAAACTCCAGGTCCGAGAGGGGACGGACACTGTTCTGGTTTCTGCGGTCAAACACCTCGAGTAGTGTTTAACAGAAGATGGGAGACAATAATATACCCCGTTACACACACAGTCATACAGACGTTTGTAAGAGAACAGCGCTCGAATCATAATATGCACATGGAATTCATTTGGAGTCACGCGGTGAAGCCACAACGCTGCACTTTGCACTAGTTTTTTGTATTTATAAAAAAAGGAAAGAAACTAATCCTTTAAATCTTCATCAAGCGGAAAAAAATATAAAGTAAACAAGGCTGGGTGAGGTCATCCTGAGATATTATGGCATGATCCGCTTTCATGGAGAGATGACAAGTAGAGCTCATCAATATATTGAGTTTTTATGGTTTATAAGAGGTAATAGGACGAGACAACAGAGCTTATAGAGAGTTAACAGTCTGACCATATCGTGATTCTTTCTTGTGGCGATTTTTAAGAACCTTTTTTAAGCTTTTTTAGAATGAATCTTTTTAGAATGTGTTTTATACCCTTAAGCTGGTAAAATGGTACTGTAACCCTAAAATCCTATAGGGGGCGTGCTCTAATATAGTCAAACATTGGCAGGCATCGCAGCATTATGTGTGGTAGGGGCGAATTACTTCCAAAGTTTGTTTAGAATTGTAACAAAATCTGAAAAAAAAAACATTTATATCAAACTGGGATATTTATAAAATCGCGATGTTTAAAGAATCGCAATTCAAATCGAATCGGCCCCGGGATACATCGTGATAATATCGTATCGGTTAATATACCAGTTTGCCGCTAGCTAACTTGTGTGTCAAAGGTTTTGGTCCGTGATGCAACACAGTAGTTTAAGAAGGAAAACTGAAAGGGGCATATCTCCACCTACTGTAGCGGAGTCTGACATACTTTGGTCAAAACATCGATTCCTTGTATAATGGGACATGACGGTATAACCGTCATTCCACTTATAACTGTGCATGTAAAAGTACGTGCATGTTTGCATCTCTCCTCTCAAACACTTCACGCACAGCTCCGCCCCCATTCTCCCTCAGCGTAGCCGACATTGCTCCGCCCCACTCTCCCTCTCTGTAGCACCGTCCCCACTTTGCCTCTGTGTAGTCCCGCCCTAACTCTCCCTCTACGAGGCACCGTATCTCCGCCCCCACTCTCCCTCTTATAGCATCACATTTAAAAGTCAGAACGTTGTGATGGAAATTCATTGTGTAAAATATTCTTCAGCACGGCATTACCAGCGTCATAAACTACAGTACAAAGAGTGTGTTGTACTTCGTGCCACAAGACCTTCACAGCCCATAAAGTCTTGAAAGCTGGTCGACAGGCACTCAATACAAATTTATTTCCCTCTCTGACAACACCAACAACTCTGGGGTCTAGCTCAGTAGAAAACCTCAACAGAGCAAAAAGGCCTGCTGTTACATTTGTTCTGTTTACATTTTATATGGTGTTTAACTTTATTTTGATCAATCTGTTAATGCCGTTAAGATTAACTGAATGAGCGTTCTCAGACATACTGCTATTTTTATTTAATAGAGGCTGTTTATTATTGAACTTTATAAATTTTTTTTAACCGTCTTTTCATTTTATTTTGATCACAGTCTGCTTTAATAAAAGTGCTTTTGAAAACTCACATGTGGCTTTAACTTACAACAAAACACTTAACCGGCATCATACAAAATACTACGGTGATTATTTTGTGTAGCAATGCTCAGCATAAAATACTGAGAAATCATTTTGGATTACATCGTGCCCCCCTCATCACAAGTATCCTGAGGAAAAATGCATTTGGAATCAAAAGTTGTTGGTTTTTGTGCTTTTTTTTCTTTTTACATTCATCAGTATAAATAATTCTTTTTTTTTTTTTACTTTTCAGTTTAACACACATACATTGACGCTCATCATTACTTTTTAAAATATCTTTAAGAATTATTATATTACATCATAATTTTACACTAATGCTTGTTTTTATAGAAATTATCTTCCCGACAGTTTGTTACTAATCCTAGATATTTACACACACATCTATAGTGCTGTGCCAAACCTCATTTCTTCATATTATGTTAAAATGAAATAGAGATTAAAGTAAATAAATGGGATAAAACGGTTTTCTGTAACAGGATGATACAATCTGAAAAACTGACCTCAGCATCAACCCCATTTCCCTTCTCGTCTGTTCAGCATGTATTAATCACCGGCCTGATCGTCAGCAACTGTTTCTCACCGGTTCATGCATCAAGTTATAGGGTTGTTTTTTTTTTTTTCTTCAATGAATCATAGGTCACTATGTGGCTTAACAAACAAACAAAAAAATTCCTCTGAAACAGAGCTGAGAGCTGAAAAAGTCTTTTAGGAAACCTGGAGAACTATTCCATTAGATTACATTAAAAATACAAGACAGTCTGACACTTTGAACGCAAAATATGAAGAACTGAGTGTTAAGTAATCTTTTAGAAGTTTAGTCTAACGCTCACTACTATCATTATTATTATAATTTATATGTTCGGATAAGGGGACAAGACTTTTGGCCGAAAAATCTGTAATGAATCATTCATCATTTTAGACAAAATCATCATACTGTCAAAATGGTAAATTGCAGTAGAATTTACAAAACACGATAAATTAACTTTGCTTAAATTGTTCTTCTGACAGCACTGCAATACAATCTTAAATATTAGAATATTTAATTTTTGAGTTTGGGGAAATTACTATTCATACGGTATTAATCCAGTGCATCGCTCAGTCTAGTTCGGTACATACGTGGTGAAGACTTCTGACTTCCCCATGTCCATTTAAGGTTTGATAAACTGGTCGTATTAGCTCACCCCTAATTCCCTTTCCAAATTGCACACGCTGGTGCTTTTTATTTTTGGAATTTCGCAATCGGAAGGAAAAAGTCAGAATTTACAGCAATATGCACACGACAGTTCATTTCATTTCCTCAAAAGAGTAATCTTTCAGAAGTCTAGTCCCTTCTACAGATGTCACAGTCAGTCATGGTTATTCGAACGCTCACCTCAAGCGCTGGTCAGTGGGCTAGCTCTCTAATCCGACTCTCTCTTTGGGTTTATAACAACGACAACAACGTGAGAAAATACTGACAGTATAATAGATTGTATGAAGAAACTTCTAAGAAAAGAACAACAATCAGTGCATCAAATCTGATAATAATAATAAAAAAAATAATAACAGGTAGTCCCCGACTTATGAACATTTGAGTTACGAATTACCGCAGATATGAACGGGCCGCGGTTCCTTCAAATATTCATAGATGCAAATAAATCATGGAAGTAGTTCACGTACATTGTACAAAAATATGCTGCAGTGCACCAGATACCAATATTTACAATCATAAACAATATTTTCAGTGTGTAAGTGAATGTATAAAATGTATAATCTGCGTGTGGGGGGAGAAATGAGTCGCCTTCACCAGTTCCAATGAATCAGTCCGGGAGCACGATGATGGAAAATGTCTGTCCTGTAAAGCTGTCCTGATGGTGAATAATCCTAATTTAAGAAAATCCTCAACAAAACAGTTCACAGTGGAAAATCACTCTGAGACAAAATGGCGTCCGGGATTCCCCACATGATTTAGAGGCGCAGAGACAAGACTTGAGATCAAGTACTCCTTAGGCGCATTTAGATTGATATGCTTTACATTGTATATTTGTGTTAAAGGCATACAAGACTCACTTTGTCGAACTTTCTTGATGATAAACACGCAGTCGGGCTAGTTAGCAAACCTATTTACTTCCAAACAAGCAAGCAAGCAAGCAAGCAAGACACCACCATGAAGCACATCTTGATCCTTGTGTGTTAAACTACACCGGCAACTCATTTAACCCCCAAATAAAACACACACACTTCAGTGCCACAAGTCGACAGCAAGAGCCAAGTGTTAAAAACACAACTGGGGCACAAGTTTTTAACATTTTGTCAAATTTTCCACAAGTCGAGGACACAACAACTATTTGAGCTTCTCTAGGGAAATCTCCTATGCAAACAGAGCAGGGAGCGGACAAGCAGAGGACACGTTACCACGGAAACCGAACAGGAAAAAGCTGCCATCTCTACTCTAAACAGACACACACACACGCACACACAGCAGTCTAGCCACGGGGTCCCGCAGTCTTGCTATGAATGGGGTTAAAAGAGGCATTCAGTCTAAAACAACAACTGAAAAATAAATAAATAAATAAATAAAAGTTTCCTTGGCTTCTGACAATTTCAGAACGCCGCCTGTTTCATGTCGGGAAAAACCATTCCCGTTCCATGACTCGGAAAGGGAAAATAAAAGTGAGTAACAAAACACGTTATAAACTCTCCATGAACTTCGTGATTAGCGAAATGACTTTCTAACAGAACAGGATGAACCTCTGTGGGAGTTTAATTATGAATGGACCGTACCATAACATTTTACAGACAAATTGCAAGTTTTAGTGACAACCTAAAAAACACACAACTCCAATTTGCAATTCTGTTAGCATTAGCAATGTTCATATTAAGAATTAATACTTATTTATCTGCATCCAGAATTTAACTGATTAAAATGCATTAATGACGATAATGTTTTGCACATTATTTCTCCATAGTGCATGTATTTATCAACTTAACTTGCAATTCAGGCAGCAATTAAAAGTATTTTTACCTTGTTTAATCATTTGGATTCGTTATTTTGTCTCACATAACTCATTTATACCTTAGGATGGTTTGCTACAACTGTTTAAATTAAACTTTAAGTGCGTTTTGTTATCCTTAACTATTAATTACAGATTATTAACAAGTTCAACTATCGCGTAAGAAAAATGTGCAAAATTTACAACCCTAATTAACACACACACACACACTCATCTTAAAATATATAACAAGCTTTATAGACAAAAATCTCTACAGCATCCCCATGGATTCCATTATATTTGTTAAATGTTATATTTTTTAATTTCTATGATTGAGATTTTACCCTTAATCGTATAAATCTTAACATCTCAAACGTCTCATTTTAAATCTGTAGGTTGAGCCAAAACAAGAAAGTTTATATTTATTATTTTTTTTAAACAAAAAGGACACTACAGTGTCAGGGCATTTAGAAATGACTTCCTATTTTTTTCTTTTACTGGAATAACCTTCAAAAAAAACATCCAACTAGTGAGGGAATATTTATAGCTATATTTAAAGAAACATGCAAACTGAGGCAAAAATAAACAAGGTAAGACGGTAAGTAATTTCATTATTCCAATGAGGAGAGGTTAAAAGTTTTTAAACATGACCGACTCAGTAAAGTTAAGGAAACTAACACTTCCAGAACAGGATCCAAGTCAGGAAAATCAGATGCCAGGCTGACGAGGCTGTTCTGATGTCCGGTGAGCTGCAGGAGTGAACTGGTGGGGTTTAGTTTTCCATCAGTCAGACCAGCAGTCACGTGAGCAGGAAAGCGACCGGACATTCAGCAACATCCTAATGGAAATCAGTGACAACAAGTGTGTGTGTGGTCCAGAACACCACTGTAAACATTGCGTTAAGGTGAAAATCTCTTTATTCAGTTTTCTAATTTACTTCTGTTTGTCACAGGATATGACGGATTTAGTTTTTTTTCCCTATTTAATAGCGTGCGTGCGTGCGTGCGTGCGTGCGTGCGTGCGTGCGTGCGTGCGTGCGTGCGGCTGAAATGGATCCGAGAGTGACCTGAGGCCTTAGTGTCTGGGCCTTTTAAGTAACATGCATGGGCACATTTGCAAAAGGTGAAGCTTCACCCAGAGGGAAATGAAGGATCCACTCACATAACACACACAGAGACGGAGAGAGAGAGAGAGAGAGAGAGAGAGAACAGAGGGAGAAAGACACAAAAAGAGGCAGAGAGAGAAAAAGAAGGCACTTCCATGACGACACTGAGACGACCCCCTCAAACCCTGCCGTTTTGTAATTCGTGTCGAAGCCACGAGGTCAATGCTGCGCCGCCTCAGTGTGTACCTTCAAGCGGCGCTCTACACTCCGCTGTCAGAGTAGTTGTAACGTTTACCACAACAGTGTTGCCTTCTAGTGTGACATATAAACACACGCAAACCGTTGCCTTCAAAACCACATGGGTGAATGAACCGAGTGCTCAAGTGCATTTGCTAGTATTTAGATTCAGTTATGAATTACATTTCTTTTGGGTGCTGACTAATGTATTACCACACTGACATTTTAAAATACATTTTAAACGATTTATTACATTTATAACATTTCTCATGCCGAGTGCATGAGCATCCGAACGGTGCAACAGGAACTCATTTTATGAGAGATTGAAAGAGCTATAGAAAAGAGAGGAAGACAAAGAGACAGAGACACAAAGACAGAGAGAGACAGAGAAAGAAAGAGAGAGAAAGATAAACAGACAGAAACACACAAAGAAAGACAGACACTGAGAAAGACAAACCGAGACAGAGAAAGACAGAGAGACACAGAAAGACAGAAAGAGACAGAGAGAAAGACAGAAAGAGACAGAGAGAAAGACAAAGAGAGAGAGACAGAGTGACACACAGGGAAAGACAAAGAAAAAGACTAACAGAGAGACAAAAAAGAAAAACAAATAGACAGACACACAGAGAATGACAGGGACAGAGAGACAGAAAAAGACAGAGAGAGAGAAGAGACGGAGAGAAAGAGAGAAAGACACAAAGGTAAACATTTATTAATTCAAACAGTTGCAATCATTCATGAATTGATTATCAGTAGGCACTTTCTCCTGGTCAGGATGGATGCGGCGTCCCTGCCAGGACATGAGGCACGAACATCCCCTGTACTGGAACTGTTTGTCAATAACAAGTCAACTTTACAAATGAGAACTTTGCATGGAATAAGTCTGAGTGGTTTTGTTAAACGTCAAACGTGAAAACATCACCGAGACACAACAGCTACATTCCTCTCACACAGTTTACTAATTACCATACACAGGACACATAAAAAGAAATCACTAAGAAATCATTAAATCTTTTAGATTTTTAAGAGTTTGGGTGTGTAACCCACAGGCATACCTACCTGTCCTGGGAGAAAATATACACCTGTAAAAAAATTAATAAACAATAATAATTATAAAACAACTAGAGAGCACCTGAGGGTGAAATGCCTCAACTTTCCTCCGTACGACTAACGACTTCAGAATTAACTGAGAATAACACGAAAAATGCTGGACTGACCCGAGGCAAACACAGCAACGATGACACGCTGATGCGTATAAAAAAATAAAAATAAAAAACATTTGTAACAGTGTTTGTAACCACGATAGAGACAATGCTACTTTCAATCAAAGTTGTGCTGATATTCAGATTACACTGAAAGTTGTTTTTTTTCTACATTTCCACGAAAAACTTACAGAAACAGATCCCGAAGAAGCCACGCTCACTTTATAGCATGTCAGCAAGCTGGCTCACACTGACCTGTATGATCCCGTTAAAAGATATTTTTAAGTGAATTAAGTACACTTATAGCACATATCCGTACCTTCAACAGATAAAGAAGATAAACATTAAATTCTGTTCTGAAAATATACATAAAGTGTATGATGTCGCTAACCCTACTGTAATAGCCATCTTGAGCTGGGGGGAAAAAAAGTGAAGTTTTACCTGGTGAACAGAGCGAAGATTGAAACTTCCCAGTGCAGTTAAGGGAAATATAGGCACTGTATTAACTTGACATTTAGACAGGCGAATTCTTAATTCTGATTGGACAAACGATTTTGTATCTATAAACTACATAAATTCTAGTTCTATTTACTGATGGCAGGTTTATTAATTCGTAATTGACTACAAGTAAACTATACTACAGGAGGATTTAGGTAAAATTAGAGGGTGCTCATGGCTCCGCCCGAATGCAGATCCTGATGGCCGTATGCTACCATTACCTCCTCACGCTGCTACAATATTGTTACCTCACAATATAATGTAAAAGAAAATCATGATGCAATCTACATTTACATTCGATGACACGGCCCACTATTACACAGTGAAAGAACTTGCCCGGCGGCAGGACAAATGCAGGTGTTTTTTTTTTTTTTTTTGTTTTTTAAATCGCTAGATAGATCTGTCAATTCATTCAATTATTTGATTTCTTAAATATTTCTTAGGTGATAAATATGGGAAAACATTACATTACTGAGATAATTTGTGCCATTATTTGCTAGATAAATAAGTAAATTTATATAATTACATATTGCAGTTTAAATCGCAATTGCAGAAAGTGTCAAAATAACCGTAATGTTATTTTGATTTAACCATACTGATAAAAATAGAGATATACAGAGTGCTCCAAAAATGTATATACACTTCAGAAAAAATAAAAACTTATATAAATATTTTAATACTAAACCTATTGAGACAACTTACCTTTGGCTAATTACAAGAGGTGCTCAAAGTGGTGGGCATTAGCTTCCAGACATTTCCAGACACACTTTTCCTGAAGTGCGTGTATACATTTTTTTTGTTGTTGGGAGAACTCTGTATGTCTATGTATACTTGTCTATGTATACTATGTATACTTGTATAGTTGCATTTATTTAACATTTAAATAAGGAGTCCCCAATGTCAGAGACAAAGCTGTAACTGTGCATTCCATCATCTTAGCAACAGTTTGTATTTTAACACAAAGTAACACGTTTACATTTAACCTAATAGAATAAAAAGTGAAAATCACATGACATTCTTTATTAATGAAATAAAAGCAGCACAATGGAGCACTTTACCAGTTAAACACACAAGACCGAAACCAACATGGCCGTCGATGGGGTCTTGAGTTACAGAGATGAGCAGTGGGGACTGAACGGACTTTCCAGTTTAGCAACCCTGAAGGAGATAACATCAGGAGTTTCTTAGAACGGCAGCCCTTGGGGTCAGAGTGTCATAGCGGATGTAAAACGCCTATGAATGGCACAAGTGCTTGGGGCACTGAACTGAAAAGTGGTCCATTGTTCACAGATTGCTCAAACCAGGAAGTGGAACGAAACATCTCAGAATGTGCTGGTATGGGAAAACTATCAACTACAAAGAGGAGCCTTTCCAAGATTACAGGAACGCTTGTAGAACTGTCCCAAAGTGAGATTCATGAAAGTTTCTGAAGACTCAATCTGATGTCACACGCTCTAATCACATTCGGACTACGTGTTAGCTACGAATTGTCAAGACGTGATTAAAAACCGTGGCTAAGAACTACCTGGCTAAGAACGGTCACAATTTACCTACTATATGTTACACAGTACCTACTAAACCTCATAATTTGCTAAGAATTGTCAAGAAACCTCCTTGTGTGCACTCGTGTATTATTTTTATTTGTAAACGTGATTCTTATTTGCATGACAATTCATTTATGTGGCAATTCATGTATCGTAAATAAAAATACTGCTGTTCTTCTATGATCCTGTAGGAGATGCACTCCAACATTCAACTGGTAGGAGAAAATGATACGGCAAGTTTGTTTGGATTTGGATTTAGCCTTTTTAGGAGATTTGCGCCACACTATACGAGAGTGCACTCAAGTAGTGACAGCTCAAAGCTCTCTTCATCAACACTAAACAAGGAATTCAGCATACACACCGACTCTACAATCCATTACGAAGAGGCAGAAAGCAAGTGGAAACCATTTCGATCTACCTTCGAATAAGAAATGCTACTATTCAAAAATTTCCAGCATGGACGAAACGTTTTTGCCTAGCTGGGATTTCTCCTGAACCGCGCCACACCGTACTGATCTCTCACGTACTCACACTTAAATCTCAGATCTCAAGCTAGCACCAATACAGAATGAAATCTTTGGAAAGTAGGAAAGGACTCCTAACACTGCCACGCATCTCGGCATTCCGTATTTTCCCACACCAGCATGTCTGAAATAGTTTTATTTCTTTAACGAACTGTCTAACCGGAATCCCTCGATTATGAAACAGAATGTTCATCCGGCATTCTTAAATCCACCACTTTCATATTTCCTTATTTCCCATCAATTTTTATGATTGCATCCTCTTTCGCAAAGCATGTCATTTACTATCAGAACGTATAAAAATCATCTAAATAAAAATCAAGTAACTCTGCTTGGTCCAACTCACTCCAAAGTGTACATACACAGACGGAGAGAGAGAGAGAATATTACATGACATATCTGAAGCAAGCCCTTGGATCGCTTTTCAAGCGCAGCATCGACTTAGCAGCAAGGCATGCTTTTTTTCCTCCCCCTTTTCTTTCTTTCATTCCTAAACTGAAGGGACCCAAACAGGAAATACATTCCACATGACCTCAGTGAGTCCGGAGGGCTGCCAAACAGGCCCGCTTGACAGCCTCGCAGTACAACGCCGAGAGCCTCTGTCTGCTCTCGGCTGAAAGAAAAAAAAAAAAAAAAAAAAACCACTCCCGAGAGTTTAAAGCTGCGGTCAGCGGATCGCTCGACTACATCAGGGATTCAGTATTTACATTTACACAGATTTTTAAGTCTTTTCTGAAGTTGACCTAGTGTGAAGATGATGTGATGTGGGTTTTACTCCTCTCATGCCACAGTTACAAGACAATAACAACGTTCTGCTTATCAATACATTTCAATACATATTATATCAAAGGGGATTTATCTACCCATCAGGCAATCTACTGTATCTATCCAGTATGTACAGAAAACAGAAATTTTGTTTGGCCTGGTGTTTTTGGGTGGCCAATGACGTGTTTGACGTTATCTGATTCACAACAGCTGTCATAAAACGGTCCAAATCTTTGCTAGGAGGGTATATACTGAACAAAACTTGTGCTAAAAGTCAAGGTAAGAGCGAAACATGCAACCCCAGACAACTGTACACGTGTACAAATGTCTCAATGCATTTTTAGGAAATGTTTTGTGTCATATTTTTTACCAATTAATTCCAACCGTTTTTAGCCGGGGACATGACGTCGCCGCCGAACCAATGTTTGCTGGGATGGATCGCCAGTGTAGGTGTTAGAGCTGGAGGAGGGGAAAAGTAGATTTGGTGATTATTTTCTGCAGCAATCCATGCATCACCACGCTGTCCCAAAAAACATATATATTTTTTTAATTTACACCTGTTTGCATTTGACTTCGTAAAAAAGCTGAAAAACTATTCACACATTGACAAGCAGCAACACAGCAGAATCATGTGTGGTATGGAAAAATGTGTGCATCCCTGCATTTTGTCCTTTTTTATTCATTAAAATGAATAAAGCAAAGTCTAAATCTAAGCGAACTCTGAGGAGTTCGTTTAAAACAGACAGTCTTCGTTTACTGTTTAAGATGATTTATTTATGGTTGCATATTTTACTGCGATAGCAGCAAGTCAAATTAACTTACATTTATACCTTTCTTTCTGCTTTTCCCCCTGATTGTTTATTCATTTTATGGAGTTTTGTGGGCGTTGCTGTATGTCTGGTGCATGCACTATACAAGTGAGGATTAGACTTTTGATCCTATGAGAAGTTCAGAGCTTAAAGTTCTTCTTTTATGCGTCAGTGTTTATTCTGACGTAATTCAATCATTCTGAGATTTTTGTTTTAATGTCTCACAAGAGGGTGCTGGCTTTTTGTCTTACTTACTCCCTTTAATTTTACATTAATTCCAATAAATAGAAATCAACTTGTTTTCAAGTAGCGTTCTCGATGGTGCCCGATTTGAGGACTCATTTTGATCGAGGCTCGAACTCTTCCATTAGTCGATATGGATAAAAGAATCTGCTAAACATTGAAAATGTAATAAAGCTCAGAGGGATTGATCATTTGTATATAAAATGTACAGTAGAGTGGGGGTGAGATCTATTCACTTGCGTAACGTGACTCTTTTGTGTGCCAATTTATGTCACATATGAATCCAAAAATAAATTTTTTCCTTACTATATTAAATAATTTCTTACTAGAGGTTTACCCGCGGCTCCGTTTTTGTTTCATTCGTTTATTATATGCACTGCCACTATGTACGTTCTTTAGTCCAAACCGGGGTTTCAGTAGCTATGAGCTTGGCCTGGCGTACACATTTTCACCCCGTTCTTCAGTCCGCTGAAGTTTCGGCAGCTCACAGTATGAAATAAAAGTTGATGACTCTACTGTTATATTTAGAGAGGAATGCCTGCGACATGCTCTTTGTAAAATATGAAAAAGCGATTATAGATAAATAAATAGATTTTATATACGTTTTCATTTGAGGCGGAAAACTGTTCAAATAAACTATTCACACGTAGAACTGTAACAAAACAACTTTAAATGTCATATCAAAACAGGATATTTAGAAACTTGTGATATTTACAAAATTGCTATACAAGATCAATCAGCACTCGGGTATTGTGATGATAATAAAAAGTATCCTAGTAACCCAGTGTAAGGATATATTCAATGAAAAGCACATTCACTGCACTTTTGTAAATCACTCTGCATAAGCAATGTTTCATGCTTAAAATGAACTCAAACAAGAGCACTCAGATCGATTAACCAGGCAATCAAAATCTGCTGATCCTCATATTTACAGATCGGTTGTCTCTCGACTGGCCAATCACGTAAACCGATATTGTTGTGATGATGCAAAATATATGATTGGACAGCTGCATCGACATGCCCTCACCGGTCTGAAAATATTACAAAATGCCCCCCCAAAAAACATATTTGCAACATGCAAAGTTTTTTCTAAAGCAAAACCATGTGGAAAACGTTGAAATGCCAAAAGCAAGAAGGAAGGTTCGAGCCTTACTCTAAAAACCATTATCACAAGAATAATAACGAAGAGAAAAATAAAGAGTGGTCCGCGGCTCTGGCCGTGATGGCCCAGGTTTACGCCTGCGTGCTGACGGTGAGCCACTATTCACTATACACGGCTGCACACATTCCGGATGATAAGAGGAACAGACTGTCTCTTAAAAATGCAGACGTTCTGAAATTCATAAAGAAATGCCTGCCCTCTCTGAATGCTAACGAGCAGCCATGATCGTCTCGCCAAATACACTTTGTGTGAGTGTGTTTACGTAAAAACATCCATTGCAGTGTTTCGATTTATTTATTGATACAGCTTTGTTCATGTGCTGCACGTTATAACAAGTGAGTATAGCAGGACCCTCACATTGTAGAGAAGCATCCCGGTGTGTGTATGTTTGAAAGAGTTGAAAATTTTCGCTCTTTAGTCGAGCACAGGCTAATCTATTGGTTTCAGTTTCTTTATAATCTGCATGAAATAATAAGAGAATGGAATATGCTGTATATGTTGGATTGCGAAATATTAAAAGCTTTAAATCTATAGTTAAGATAAAAGATTCAAATAATTCTCACATGTACCTTACAGGACAGTTTTGTTTCTGCATATCCTAGTTAGGACGCTGGGGTCAGAGCACAGAGTCAGCCGGGATATAGCGGCCATGGAGCAGACAGGCCTTGCTGAAGGACTCATCAGTGGAAGCTGGGCTCGAAAATTCTGATGAGTAAGCCAGAGCCTTAACCATTTGAGCTTTGAGATACTTTCTCAGATCTTAAGCATATATTTAGCACTGATACAAATATCTATCTATATATAATCAATCTATATTTATATTCCAAAAAAAATTATGCTTGATCAGACTGCAACGTGTCTACGTAACGTGAATAGGGACTGCCTAAACACTGCAGCATCTTGAGGAGTGGCAGAAAGTTGACCGCACACTCCTTGGGTACTCAGGCCAACCTCATAGCTACTGAAACCCCGGATCAGAACGCAGGAAACTAAGGAGATTAAGAGGCAGGAAAGCTGAGGGGGAATTAAACCTACAGTTGGAGATAATATAACCAACCTACTGGATTCCAATCACAGTTAAACAACAAAGAGGAAGATCAGACTGCAAAGTGTCTATAGTGGCTGATCGAAAAATTGGAGCAGCTAGTTGACTGCACACTCCATTCACAGGTAACAGTAGCACTCGGGCGGATACTCTGTCTATCTCTATAAAACAAAAATCCTGTTTGTGTGCAGGTAGTTCCATCAGAGGCATGTCACAGGCTTTCCTCACTGAATATCCCAGCAAGCAGCTTCATCATCAACTTGTACATCATACTGAGTGCGTGTCACAGACGGCTGCAACAGCATCATCAACTTTCATTTCCATTATACGGCATGTGTTCTGTTCTTTCTTTCTTTCCCTTGCACTCAAACCAAAGATGTACGCAGGTAAACCTTTAGTAATAAAACAATAGTAAACAATAAATAGAACACACACCTGTTATCCAGCAATCTGTGATCTATATCAGTCAATTATGTTCTATTCATTCTGTTTTCTGTCATCGGCCCCCAAAAAACATGAACAGATCACCTTTAACCATAAACAGCTTTAGATATCGAGGTAATCAGAGAGATTCCTACAGATTACAGAGAACTAAGCAAATTCGATTATCAATCATAAAATGTTTTTAACAATGATCATTGTCATAAAGCTGCTTTAAGGAATCAGAAAGGTGTGATCAGATTGTCACACCTTTCTGATTCCTTAAACACTGATCAGATTGTCCCTGACGACGATGGCAAGGAAAAACTCCATGAGATAGCAATAGGAAGAAACCTTAAGATTCAACAGGGAAAGCACTCTCATTTAGGTGAACACACTCCGGTGGGTCATGTGACGTTCCTGGTTTTGTGAAACTGGGTTGGTTTATGAGATCATACCGGCAGAACCACTGTTTCTTCACAAAAGGGAAAAAAAAGGGTCCAGTGTGGCGGTGGCGTGTGTGATCTTCCATGTGCAGGTGAAGCAATAGAACAATCCCCCCCACACACACGAACACACACACAGAGACGGCCGGCTGATCTGAAAGAAGTACACTAGGGCTCAGCCTGTCAGGTTTCACAGAAACTCCTGAGCACTCAGAGCTTTACGGCTTTACCAAGCTATTAATACAGCCTTTAAAAACAGACCCTGCAGTGCCTGTGTGTGTGTGTGTGTGTGTGTGTGTGTGTGTGTGTGTGGAGCAAGCCAGCAATTCTGTCTACAGACAATTTAGAAATCAGACACATCTTTTAATCCTGAATCTACACATCATGTCAGTGGGTTAATTACTCTAGGGCACCTACAGAGGGAGCACTCATTTGGGTTCCAGCCCTAGACGAATACATGAGATGGGTTAAAAAAAAAAAAGTTAGCACTTAACCTAAACTAAGTTAGAGAAGATAATTGAACCTACCTAGTGGTTAGTGTTAAAGAGCCCTCCAGGCGTGCTGCTCGCGCATCGCTCCCCAAGCTAACCCGATTAAATCGGCTTCCCCTAGCTGTCTTAGCAACGACACCAGCACCGAGACTTGCCACCACTCCAGCCGTATTAATAACCCCCGCGGGGTGACACGGGGCAGCACCGTGACGAGTTTCCGCTTCACGTCTCCCGAAAACACACGGGGATGAACCGAGCTCGGGCAGCTAGCCACACAAGCTAACCAGATAATATGAACTAATGTTACCTCCTCTCATAGGCGTTCTTCTTCTTCTTCCTCACCCGTATTCCAAACGCAAAATCCCGCCTCCTTTGCACCGATTGGCTGCTGCCCTTTCATGAACTGTGCTTTGATTGGATAGCTCCGATAAATAAACCCGTTCAGCCAATCGTAGAGTAGTAACACGGAATAAGGGTGGGGTGGAGGAGGAGGTTCTGGCTAAAGAGAGAGAGAGGGGGGAGAGAATAAAGCTGTGTCTATCGATAGCACAGCGCGAGCGGCGGCGGATTCTTTCGCCAGCTAGCCGTGTTAGCAGCGACGCGAGTCTGGAGAACTTACGAATAGTAAAATAATCCGAAGGAGCGTTTAATGCCGCAGCAGCAGTGTCAGGGCTGCTGTGGGTGTCGGTGTCGCGGTTACTCGGCTAAAAGTGCCCGTTACTGTGGATCTGATGAGCGCATCACTTACCGCTCCATGCTCCCGCCCTCCTGACACGCGCGCGCGCGAATACAGAGACAACCAGCGACACCGAGAGAAAGAGCGCGCGCGCACATACAGACGCACGCGACACCGGAAGTGCTCGGCTTACAATAAAAGACCCGCGAGACATTATTATTATTATCCGTTTTTAAAGTTTTATTATATTTATATTTATTTAATTTTGATATTTTTATTTATTGTTTATTTATTGTTGTTGTTCTTATCTAGTAAACATGATTTCCTTTTCTATTTACTCTTACAAGCTTTATCCTATGTTTGTATTTTGTTTTATTTAGTTAGATTTTTAGATCTGACTCACAGATACTACAACTATTATTATTATTACGGTTATTGTAGTAGTACTTATCTAAGTAAACATTAAATTTTTACAGCAAAGCCAAAACGTCAACCTCAGATCTGACCTACAACTACATTATTACATCCTCATAGTACATTAAAATTATATTTATAAATTTGGTTGCCTTCTTCATGTTATTATTTACATTATCATCAAGTTAAAATTTTATTTGTAACATATACGAATCTACACAGTAAGACATACAACAGTTCATGACCTAAAAAATAAAGGTAGGGTAGAGTGCAAAGACAGAAAAATAGAAGCAATTTCCTGCAAGGAAAAATTGCACTGAGAGAAATTACATTTAAAAAAATTGAAAATATTTACAATTTACAAAGTTGCAATAGAAAAAAAATCAATTAAACAGTGTGTACAAGTGCTAGTAAGATATGGCATGTAGGCATTATTATTATTATTATTATTATTATTATTATTATTATCTGTGTAAACATTTTTTCTTTTTACTCTTTCAAGTGTTATATTATGTTTATATTTTTGTTTTGTTAGTTAGATTTTGAGACAAAAACCAAACCTCGGATCTGACCATGAGCTACATTATTATTATTGTTGTTGTTCATCCACATAGTGTTATTCCATTTAATTTATATGTATAATTTTGGTAAGCTAATTATTATTAATAGTGCATACTAGTAGTAGCGATTGAGAAGATGTATTACCATAACTTACATTTTACGATGTTAAGTTGATATGCCCCGCCCTCTAGCGGTCAGAACTTCTGATCACATCTTTGCAGCACAACAAGTGCGCCTTATTTACTGCAGGTGGCGCTAGATAAGCATTTTTCCGGAATGGATATGGGTGTGTCGTATTTAAAAAGACCAGCATGTTTCAGCATTATATCTGTATAAACTCTACATATTGTGTCTAAACCAATACAATAAGGTTATTAAAATGATACAGTCTCTTTTTAAAAAATAAAATACAGACCACGCCCACATCCGGTGCGGGAGGGGGGGTACAAAATGAACTAAATATATTGGAATTTACACCAATGTAACAGACATTAAAAAAAAAAAAGTTAATAAAATAACTATTATATTATAAGGGTTTGGATTTCTGGTTGCAAAAAGTTTTCCTTCAAATGTCTTTAAAGTACCTCTATCTATCTATCTATCTGAAAAATATACAATTCTTATTAAATAAAATAGTTTTTTTTTTACATTAAAAATTTGCTTTTTGACCTTTAATGACATCACAAGACTCCTCCAACACCACACCCCCATCCCCCCCTCCCCATGCTGTCCTTGTGGGGGGCACTTCGGTGCCAGTGTGTCACTCTCGGGCAGGCAAGCACACAGCCGCTCACAGCACTCAGCATGGGACTCAGCAGCGACCCAAACTTCCAGAAACTTCAGCAATGGTACACAGCCAACTCTCAGAGCCTCAGCATGAGGCAGATGTTCGAGGCTGACAAGCAGCGGTTCAGCAAGTTCAGGTAAATTAATCTGCACATGTTCTCCAACTCTTCAAGGCAAAATAATAGAGGCGTACACAATGATCACACTGTGCAGAGGGAAGAGCTAGAGAACTGGCATCTGTCATGGGTCAAAAGTACAGTATGAATGCTGTTTAGTGTACAGTAAAATGATCTATTCTGAAATGTTTTAATGAAATAAATTATAACGTAAAATATGTGTAGTCGTCACCTTGCACCTCCAGGGTCGAGGGTTCAAATTTGTGTTCATAGAGTTTGCATGTTCTCCCTGTGCTTGGTGGGTTTCTTCCGGATACTCCGGGTTTCCTCCCACGTTCCAAGAACATGCAGATTAGCAGATTGGCATTCCCAGTTTCCCAGCACTATGTGTGTGGTTGTGTGTCTGCCCTGCGATGGATTGGCACCCCGTCCACGATGTACCCAAAGTCTCCTGGGATAATCTCCAGGCCCCCCATGACTCTGAACAGGATAAGTAATATAGACAATGGATTAATGTAACATAATTTGGGTTGTTTTTATAATTTGGGTTGTAAAAATGTATTTTTACTTAATTTTATTACATTTATGAACAGAAATTTCTTCCTGGGCCATGTTGGCGATGAAGTGGCTCTTCACTAGGTTAAATGCCATCCTCAAATTTCCCATAGTGTGTGAATGACAATCGGGTGTCAAGCTGGCAACCGACCCCTTAAGTAACTGCCCCAGGAACAATGGATACATCTCCACGGTGGGGAGTATCTTTTGCCCAACACACCAAATGGCACGTGGATAGAACAAAATGCAAAACACATGTATACTGAATATAATTTGTATTGTATTTAGTTTTCATGAAATGAGATTTATTTGTCCTTCATTTTATTACATTTATGACCTATTGCACGGTGGCTTAGTATGTTCGCCGTGCACCGCCGGGGTCCAGGTTCGATTCCCGCCTCGGGGTCTGTGTGCATGAGGTGTCCATGTTCTCCCTGTGCTTAGTGGGTTTCCTCCAGATACTCCGATTTCCTGTCACAATCCAAAGACATGCTAGTAGGCTAAGTGGTGTTTCCATCTTGTCCGTGGTGTCTGCTTGCTTGTGCTCTTTGTTGGACTGGCACTCAATCCATGGCGCACCCCCGGCCAAGAAAACTGCTGGACACTTCTGCATTTAAACACTTATCAATGACAATAAATTTCAAAACCTTTTAAAAATGATTTCTAATCAGTTTTTTTTTTTTTTTTTACTCTTACACAATCAATCAGCCTAACACTGAAAACGGATGACGGGGACATCCTGCTGGACTACTCCAAGAACCTCGTCAATGAGGATGTGATGAAGATGCTGATTGAGCTGGTAATGACCTGAGCCGTAATAAATCATTATTTCACCTACTGTATATGCATGATACAGAGTTGTGCAAGTAAAAACACAACTTACATGGTGTAATTAAATAATAATTTTCCGTGACTGGCTCACGTTTTCTCTCCAAAAACCAAATCTTATTTGGTTTTTTATTTGGTTGTTTTCAGGCAAAGTCCAGGGGAGTGGAGGCCGCGCGTGATAGGATGTTCTCCGGCGAGAAGATCAACTTCACCGAGGTTTAAATCATGGCTCATGTATAATGTCTGTAGTTCTACATGACGGTCCTATAATAATTTCCTTTTGCATGGTTCTGATCTGCGCGCGTTCAGGATCGTGCTGTGCTCCATGTTGCGCTGAGGAACCGCTCAAACGCTCCCATCCAAGTGGACGGGAAAGACGTCATGCCCGAGGTCAACCAGGTCCTTGAGAAGATGAAGGGGTTTTGCCACGTGAGTTTCATACACTAATCATCACTAATGTTGAGTCACAAGTCCAGATCCATATATAACATTTTGCAATCCAGTTCAGCAGTACCTGTGTAGCTCATGAATGTATAGATAAATGTATAAATAAAATGTATAGTTACTGCTAATAAGAACATCAGACATACACTCACTGTCCATTTTAATAGGAACACATGTCCACCTGCTCATTCAATCAGCCTATCATGTTTCAGCAGCACAATGCATAAAATCATGCAGGTACTGGAAGAGTGATTCAGTTACTTATCAGAATGAGAAAAAGCATGATGTCTGTGCCTTACACATCATTATTGGTAGTTAAAATCTCAGGAGATCATCAGTTTCTGAAAAATCTATCACTTCAAACCCTGCCTCAATGAAATGCACAATGCACCGACATCATGCTTTCTCTTCATTGTTCATCTTCATTTGATGATTGGTCTGATTAAATAACTGCATGAACGAGGAGGTGGACAGGTGTTCCTATTAAAGTGAGGAGTGAGCATATTGTCTGTTAACCACTTTTGCCTGAATGTCTGTGTTTACATTGTGTCATTGCAGAAAGTACGCAGTGGAGAGTGGAAAGGCTACACCGGGAAATCCATCACTGATGTCGTGAACATCGGCATCGGAGGCTCTGATCTGGTAAGCCTGCTGTCTGCTTTTCTGACTGCTTTATCATCCAGATACTTTATTTATTTTTTTCCGTTTTGTCTTTTTCCATGTTGTCTTTTTGTGGTACTTTAGCAAAAATGTACCACCTGATGTGATGTGAATTATGCAGTCCTTGGGTTAAACCAACAGGACCTGATGACTTAATAATGTCCTTTCAACTTGGAACTCGTTAACTCAGGAAGGTTTTTTCAGTACAGTGAAACCTTGGATTGTGAGTAACTTGGTCTGTGAGTGTTTTGCAAGACGACCAATTTTTTAAAATCAATTTTAACTCGATAAATGAGCGAGGTCTTGAAACACGAGTAGTACGCGTGCGCTTTGTCTGCCGAGTGTCACATGATCACACCTGAGCATGATGGTTTTCTCTCTCTCTCTCTCTCGCTCTAGTGCTGTGGGGTTATGAGTAATCATCTCCCATGCTTGGTCTTGGTGCGTGTACATTACTCGTATAGTTAATATCCATGCACACGTGTATACGGTTTACTGTAACATTGTAACCACGTGTGTGTGCGCGTAAAGTATTTTTTTATTTTGTGTCCAAATGTAGTGACTGTTCTTTAGTAACAATGTCCTTCGTGAAGGAAAAAAAAAGATTAGAAGGGTTGTAGCAGTGCAGGAGATGAATCTGTTTAATGACAATGCAACGTCACAGGCAAAAGTGTCATTAAAGAGGTACACAGTAGCCCTCCTCCTCTTCCTCTCCTCTCTCGTCTAACACCAGCCACGATTTTTTTCAAAGCTAAAGTGCAGTTTAATTTGTCTTATTTTTACTTTATATATAATCATCACAGTTTCCAATATTTTTATGAGGAAATTCTCTTTTATATATATGAGTGTTTTGGTTTACAAGCACACTTCCAGAATGAATTATGTTTGCAATCCAAGGTTTAACTGTATTCTTTCTTGTTCAGATAATTTCACGCATTATGTACACCCTCATTCTTAGCACCTGCACTCATTAGGGTCCCTTGATGGTGACTGAGGCACTGAAGCCGTACTCCAAAGGTGGACCACGTGTCTGGTTTGTGTCGAACATTGACGGCACACACATCGCTAAGACTCTGGCAGAGCTCAACGCCGAGACCACGCTCTTCATCATCGCCTCAAAGGTAACTTACCACTACGATAAAACCACTCTGATTAAACAGAGGTTCATGAATAATTAATGAAAACATTTGTAAGGTTGGGTTTGTTATAGTTTGCAAATGCTCACATGGTGGTTTCAGATCACTGGTTCACATCACATATTTTTTAATATTATTTCAGGGATTCATGTTGTAGTTTTATTGTAGTTTCAGTGCTCCCTCTAGATCATTGCGAATAAAATTTTATTTATTAATTCTTATGTTAGATAGGGCTTGATGCTGCACATAATCTAAAAAATATACCGCTTTATCCTGTATCCCAGGAGATATCTCAAGGCACACACATACACACACTCACGCGCTCATTCACACACTACGGGCAATTTGGAAACAGCAATTAACCTAATCTGCATGTCTTTGGACCGTGAGAGAAAACCAGACTCCTTGGAGGAAACGGGGAGAACAGGCAAACTCCATGAACACAGACCCGAAGTGCAGGGGGCGGTTCTAAGGGGGGGGGGGGGGTGGGAGTGGGCACGGGGTGATACCACGAATCAACCACAACACATCACTGTTTATGGTGTGTATACAGTCAATAAAATTTTTTTTTTAAATATCACTCTGATAGCATGTCTGTCTGATTATTTACGCGTGACTGATTAAGGCTGACCGGCAGACTGCTGACGAGAGATGATTTAGCAGCAGTACTCACCACCACATAAATAGTCAACAGATAAATGTTACTTTATCAATTGTTTTTTTGAATAAATCTTTTCTCAAAAATACAGTACTAAATGATTTTCAGGCTCTTGTGGCAGTGCTACATTTAACTTGATACTACGAATATTAGCGCACAGGGCATTGCTCAAGATTTTGTAAATCATGCTTAATGTTTTCTAAGCCATGTATTTCTAATTGAGTCTGATTTCCCACTGGTCCCCCCTGACTTTTTCATGGTCCCCCCCAGTGCCCCCCCCCCCCTACTTACAAAATCCTAGAATCGCCCCTGCCGAAGTGGGAAGTGAACCTGGACCTACTCCTGATGACAAATAAATAAAAAAAAACAGTTTTTTAACAACAACAATTTTTTTTAAACATACCATTACTGTATAGTCAGTGAGTTTGCTACATAGGGAAAGTCTTAAAGACTTGGTGCGTTCTGGTTTCTTGATAACATTACAGGCTACATTCATAACTGTAAGATGTGTATGTGTTACAAAAATCTTACTTGTTTCAATAGACCTTTCCCAACATTTATGACCTAGTAATCAGTTAGAAAGATTGAGTGGTGGGCTGTAGTACTGGAAAGAGCGGAGAACAGCTGCCTGCTAAAACCCAAACACCGAAGCACTTTCAGTAAGAAAACTCCTGAGAAAACGTTGTTATCACTTTGTCTCCTTAGTAATTGCTTCTAAGCCGTCCTGAATTGACTCTGAACCATCTGTGTTGTGTTTCAATCTTTCATTATTGCTAGTTAACGTGAGCGCGAGCTTCCACCAACGGTCTGACAGGTCCATGATTTACATCACCGCCTTATTTACGGCTAACGCAAGTTACAGAGCTAACTCATGTTTTATACTAGGCTGAATCCCCTGATCAATGGCACTATTTAGGGTGTGGAACAAGCGATTCTGACTTACACCCTATATGTCTAACTAGCTTTCAATTTAACGCTATTTACAGTAGGTTAGTTAGCTGATATTCCATAAAGTGGAATAAGTGGAGACATGACGAGAAACTAATGAGATTTACAGGACTCTCCACCACCTCCATGGTTCATTGATGGAATATAGTGTGTGTTACCCGTTAATAAATAAAACATATTTTTTGGCAATTTGCTTTGGTATAAAAGGAATAAAAACCTTCAGGATGTGCTGTGTGGTAAAATCATTTCCTAATAATAATGATACACACAAAGTGTTTTATTTCAGTGAAGCGTCAACTGTTATTGCAATCATCCTGAATATATTGTGAGTCTACTGTACCTCAGGCCTGTTCTGTACATTTCAGACCTTCACCACTCAGGAGACCATCACCAACGCCGAGTCGGCCAAGGAGTGGTTCCTGCAGGCTGCCAAAGATGTGAGTCTTGACTCATGGAGAATCTTGCTATGAATTTTAATCCTCCTTACTTCTGCCCCCTGAATGCACTTTGTAGACACGAGCCTGCGAACTGAAAAATTTATAGTCAAATGTATGTAGATACCAGAATAAGTCGTACCCTAATTTAAAATACTATATATATTTTAATATTTCTCTCTCTCTCTCTCTCTCTCTCTCTCTCTCT
>JAAGKR010001622.1:0-88663 GCA_011419295.1 Clarias macrocephalus
TCCTGACTGATAGCAACCCATTCTTTCATAATCACTTCTTGGAGTTTGTCAGAATTAGTGGGTTTTTGTTTGTCCACCCACCTCTTGAGGATTGACCACAAGTTCTCAATGGGATTAAGATCTGGGGAGTTTCCAGGCCCTGGACCCAAAATTTCAATGTTTTGGTCCCTGAGCCACTTAGTTATCACTTTTGCCTTATGGCACGTTGCTCCATCGTGCTGGAAAATGCATTGTTCTTCACCAAACTGTTGTTGGATTGTTGGAAGAAGTTGCTGTTGGAGGGTGTTTTGGTACCATTCTTTATTCATGGCTGTGTTTTTGGGCAAAATTGTGAGTGAGCCCACTCCCTTGGATGAGAAGCAACCCCACACATGAATGGTCTCAGGATGCTTTACTGTTGGCACGACACAGGACTGATGGTAGCGCTCACCTTTTCTTCTCCGGACAAGCCTTTTTCCAGATGCCCCAAACAATCAGAAAGAGGCTTCATCCGAGAACATGACTTTACCCCAGTCCTCAGCAGTCCATTCGCCATACTTTTTGCAGAAGATCAATCTGTCCCTGTTTTTTTTGGAGAGAAGTGGCTTCTTTGCTGCCCTTCTTGACACCAGGCCATCTTCCAAAAGTCTTCACCTCACTGTGTGTGCAGATGTGCTCACACCTGCCTGCTGCCATTCCTGAGCAGCTCTGCACTGGTGGCACTCCGATCCCGCAGCTGAATCCTCTTTAGGAGGATGCTGGACTTTCTTTGCTGGACCTTCTTGGACGCCCTGAAGCCTTCTTAACAAGAATTGAACCTCTTTCCTTGAAGTTCTTGATGATCCTATAAATTGTTGATTTAGGTGCAATTTTAGTAGCCACAATATCCTTGCCTGTGAAGCCATTTTTATGCAACGCAATGATGGCTGCATGCGTTTCTTCACAGGTCACCATGGTTAACAATGAAAGAACAATGATTTCAAGCATCACCCTCCTTTTAACATGTCAAGTCTGTCATTCTAACCCAATCAGCCTGACATAATGATCTCCAGCCTTGTGCTCGTCAACATTCTCACCTGAGTTAACAAGACGATTACTGAAATGATCTCAGCAGGTCCTTTAATGACAGCAATGAAATGCAGTGGAAAGTTTTTTTCAGGATTAAGTTAATTTTCATGGCAAAGAAGGACTATGCAATTCATCTGATCACTCTTCATAACATTCTGGAGTATATGCAAGTTGCTATTATAAAAACCTAAGCAGCAACTTTTCCAATATTTATGTAATTCTCAAAACTTTTGGCCACGACTGTATATTGCCACTAAGTATATTGTGTGTGTGTGTGTGTGTGTGTGTGTGTGTGTGTGTGTGTGTGTGTGTGTGTGTGTGTAATTAAAGCCCCTTCAATGCATTTACAGTTTTTTTTAAAAGTGTGGCCCTGAATTAAGTGTACTACAGTTACTTTCATGCAACCCCCTTATATACCTTTGGGTCATTCCTATATCATGAAACCTCGGCATATGAATTTGTTTTATCTGGAGGCGAGTTCTTTTGATTGTGTGTTTGCCCTGCGATGGATTGGCACCCTGTCCAGAGTGTACCCCATATATAGTCATATCCCCAGTCATATAGTAGTCAAGCATAACTTAGAAAGATCCCTTTGAATGGATGGATGAATGTATGAAAAGATACACCAATGTGGGCAAATCTTCAGGGCAGAGCAGACTTTTCCACGTGGTCTTACTACTTAGTGCCATCAGATAAGGGCTGGAAAGATGATTGTAGCTGTAAATGAATTAGACATTTAGTCCCCAGGGCGTAATTAAATGCACCATCTCGTCTCGCCGCTAGATGGCGGTACTACAATGAAAACATTAAAAGGGTGAAAACATTACACAGTAACAGAAGTATGTGTTTATGTCCTGGTGAGGGCCTTCTATACTAGGTCCAGCTAGGGACTGTGGAGACCAATGGGCAATAAATAGTTTTTATTCACATTCTTACAGTCGTGGTAGGACCTCCAGTCAAAATTCTCTCACACACACACACACACAGTACGGGCAATTTGGGAATGCCACTTAGCCTAATATGCTTGTCTTTGGACTGTGGGAGGAAACTGGAGTACGCAGAGGAAACCCACCAAGCGCGGGGAGAACATGCAAAATCCCAGATCCTGAGGCAGGAATCGAACCCTCAACCCTAGTGGTGCAAGGTGACAGTGCTAGTTCACTATGCCTACACATATCTCACTCTAATCTCATTGAGGTCTTTTTTTTTATTTTTTATTATTAATTTATATCCCCCCCCCAAGACAACCACACTCACAAAACAAATGTCCTGTTTAACTTTATTGAACGGACAGAATGTAGAACAAGCATTATTCTCATACTCAAGTTTATAACCAGGGTATAGCCCAGCCAAAAAAGAAAAAAAAGAAAAAAGAAAAACAATTAAATAAAATTATGAAAATTTACCTTGTTCTTTGGTATTTGATGTAGATTGCAAATTGTAGCACACAACTTTGGTGTAAACAATTTTAGCCATCAATACATGCAAGAAATCAAAAGGTATACATTTTAAAGAAAACAGTTATGTTTTGCCCATTTCACACATTTATCACTAGATATAGAGTAGAATGTAGACAAGCATAACAGAGAAAAATATAAGGGACGTTCAAGTCAAACTGGGACTTTTGATCGTGCAGAATAAAAGAAGAGTTATGAGAGTAATAAACACCTTTCATTTCCCTATATATCCCCTGCTGCACTCCAGTGCACAATGCACTTGGAGCGAGATCAGGACCATAGGTGCGATGTGGCGAAAACTCCCAGCCGAGCTCCTGTAATGTGCAAGTGGTGTTGGAGAAAGGTTGTGTGTACAGTTCCTACACAGAACTAGTCATTCACCTTGTTTAAAACGCTTGCATCATTCAAATGTTTTACTGCAGCATCTACAGAGTCTCATCACCGACCTCTGCTTGAAGTCTTCTAGGACAAATAAGGTTTGGGAGAGAAGGTTGCAAATAGACACTCTCTCAAGTTTACCATAAAGATATATTTAAAAAATATATACATTTGAGTTTGCTATAAATCGTATAACAGGGCAAGTGAGGTAACATTAATCCCAGACAAAAATAAGGGGAAAAACAAACAAACAAACAAAAAAAACCCTAAATGCTCACTCTGCCCGTTTAATGCATTGGTTCTGTTGCGCATATAAAGCACCTGATCCAGACTTAAATAGTGGATAGATCTGAGCGCAAATAAAATAACCTAATGTCAAACATGACAGCAGCCAAACATCTAAACCACGTAATGCAAGGAACGTTACATTACTCACTCCTAAATCTTGAACGCTCTCAACCGGCAGCTTAAGCTCCCTGATAAACATGTACAGTAAAGAACTGAAGCAGCAAGCATTCCTGTTCTGTTTTTTTTTTCCTAAGTGCCTTGCAAACAAAAAAAACAAACAAAAAAAGCAATTCATACCAGTAACACAACAACTTGAAAAGTTAACAAAAAGGCATGCAACTGGACACTGAGCACTTGCTTTACTTTCCACTCCGACAGGTCTTTAAAAATGAAGCAAAGACATCCTAGCATCGGGGGAAAAAAAAAAATAAAAAAAAAACTCATCATATCCTATACGTAGCAGCACACAAAGTGGAATGTAGGCACACAAAGTCATCGGTGTAAGGCAAGCTTTTTTCTCTCCTTAGCAGCATATCGTTGTTCCAAAAGAATCAAATGAACACAAAACAATAGATAGAAAAAAGGGCAGTATAAATCTGACATGGCCTTATGAGAATACAGTAGCCCATATATAATGCAATACATTGGAATGTAAATTGATGCAATTAAAACAGTATATTAGTTTATTGCATTGGAATATGGCAGTATAGTTAATTATGCATCTTTCTTTCATAAACATTTGACTTTTAAATGGAATCGAAGCTGTTTTGAGGTGAATCAGCAAAAATAAAATTCAAGTATATACTCTTAAAAACTTATAATATTGAGCTGTTAATGACAGCAACAACAATAAAACCACTACAAAGACTAATAGATAAATTTAACAATATGCTATCTAAACTTGCATGGTGCAATTGATGCCAAAACAAGGAAAATAAAAAAAACCTTTTCAATTGCTACGATGGAATCCAGTAGGCAGTCCTCAAAACCTTTTTCAGCTACCCTCGGTTAATGCTAACCAATAAACCCTGCAAGTATACCTAACACGATGGGAAACCAGCCCCAAAATAGATAATAACTTAAAATAAAAAAAAAGAAGAAAAAGAGAGAGAGAGCGAGAAAAAAAAAAAGATAAAACTTTATCTCATTTGGAGAAAAAAAAAATCTCTGCTCATCTTATTGTACACAATAAGAACTCGGGAATAATGGAAAAGTGCACTGGTTTTTGCTTTGAGAAATCTCTAATAAAATGTCAGAAAACCTAGGATAATTAGTTCCCCAGGTGCAAAAAAATAAAAAAATAAAATAATAAAAATAAAAGCATGACTGATGGAGTTGAAGAACTTGCTCAATCATTTTAAATAAATTCAGGTATTGCATAACGACACTGATGTCCTAACACCCACAAAAGACTCTTGCTTGCAGGAATACCACTACTGCGATTCTGTACATTCCGCAACCTCACGTTGGCCGACTTGCCTTTTCCTTCTCATCGCCACTCACTTCCTTGTTTCTCTCTACCTTCTTTACGTTTACTTACAGGAGTCCAATAGAAGCTCCATCCTCACCTTTCTGAAATCAGTACAAGCGACACTCAGTCGATGGAAATCAGCTTGTTGAACTGCAACGAGGCGCAAATTCATCAAGCGCCATTTGTGTATTCGTTTGTTCTTCCACGATAAAACGTACCTGCGAACTACAAACTTCTTCTGTCTTGGTCTTTGGCTTGTAATACACAAGCCTGGGAACTGTACTTCCTGTTCACTGAAACGCACTAGCATGCACAATACACTCTTCCATTTGATAAATAGAAATTGTCAAAATGTAACTAGTGCAGAATAACACCCTAATATAATAATAATAACAATAATAATAATAATCACAACAATAGAGCAATTTTAATTGACCGTTTTAAGTAGACATATATGTATGTAAAACTGCTCCACTGTATGTTTGATGTACTGCTGATACTAGATTAAATTCTGTGTTGTAAAGCCGTCTGAATATATTATAGATTTTTAAGTTACACATAAAATTATTAAACTACATATGTGTAGAATTATTATAATAATTAAATTATATAAGTATACGATGTTTTCCAGATCGAGGACTGCTGGGTATGGCGAGGAAACATCATCATAAATTGATGTCACGGACGTCTGTCGGGGTGCAGGGTTGGCTCTGAGGCTCCACCTCTTTGCTGTTGGCCCCGCCCTCCTGGTACTTGTGTTGCCGGATTTCTCGAAGGCTGCTGGTCAGTAACTGCTCGATCTTCTCCTGACACGACTTCAAACATTCCTAAATTAGAGAAAGATGAGGAAGATGAAGTAGAAATGCAAATTAACACAAACAATATATACACACACTCAGTCCCACACTCACAGTCTCTCCCTGTCTCCCTCTCCCACTGTCTCTCCTGATCTCCTCCTTTCTCTCTCAGTGGAGCCCTGACTCATTCGGGGTCTCTTCCTAATCTTTTCCAGACTTCCTGTGTGTCCGTCTCCCCCAGCCTCCCCGTTTCTCCCAAACTCGCCCAGCCTCCCGCAATCCCTCGCCCAGCCTCCCGCAATCCCTCGCCCAGCCTCCCGCCCAGCCTCCCGCCATCCCTCGCCCAGCCTCCCGCCATCCCTCGCCCAGCCTCCCGCCATCCCTCGCCCAGCCTCCCGCCATCCCTCGCCCAGCCTCCCGCCATCCCTCGCCCAGCCTCCCGCCATCCCTCGCCCAGCCTCCCGCCATCCCTCGCCCAGCCTCCCGCAATCCCTCGCCCAGTCTCGCCCAGCCTCCCGCAATCCCTCGCCCAGCCTCCCGCCCAGCCTCCCGCCGTCTCGCCCAGTCTCACCCAGCCTCCCGCCATCCCTCGCCCAGCCTCCCGCCCAGCCTCCCGCCGTCTCGCCCAGTCTCTCATTATCTTTTTCATGATTTTCTTTTTCTCTTCCTCTGCTTTCTTTCCCTTATGCCTGTACTACTGACTGAGATCTACCTGGGCCTGTTCTTTTAGTCTGTGACATGGCCACATCACTGAAACCCTGACGTTAGCTTTCAGCAAATCATTGGTTCCAAGCTGAAAAGGCTGCAGTTCTGTTCAAAGCAAGCTAGAAAAATGTCCTATTTCTTTATAAAGTAACATAACATGGGAAAAAATTAGGCATGGAAGAATTGGTGTGTGTGTGTGTGTGTGTGTGTGTGTGTGTGTGTGTGTGTGTGTGTAAGTAAGCGTACATAGTTTTCTCCCTAGTTGGCTAAGCAGCTTAAAATTGTAGTGTGCACATGTGTGTGTGTTTCGGTTGAGGAGCGGTGAGCCATAAGCCCTAACCATGAGAAGCAGAGGCCTATGTCTGGCCACAAGAATGCAACTTGGAGCACACATTCCTCCATCTCCACACACACACACACACAAATATGAGCGACAACAGTCACACACACACCAAGAAGAAAGTTACCTCCAAGCCCACACGCAGACAGACACATGCACACATCGGTTTACAGCTGCCACCTTCAGCCACGGCCAAACCCTACAGGCTCTCATCATGAAATGTAAATAGCTTCAATATGCAACTAGTGGAAACACCAACAGTCACCAAAATGCACAAACATCAGGGTGGTATATCATAAGGATCCAAAAGTTAGAAGTCTACTGGTATGAAAAGACTTGATCTGCGGCTTTCTTGGTAAGTACTCTGCGATCTAGTGAACGCAGCGAGATCTTAAACTTTGTTTAGTTATACAGGAGAACAGTCTGTATCTGTAAGGATCTAAAAAACAAACAAAACAAATGAAATCAAATGAAGGCTAACCGCAATATACTATAAAAAAAAGGACATTTTGTATTGTGATGCTGGTACTCAATCCTTGTGTATTGGCTAACACGGATCCATTTTTATGGTCCTGATCCATAATTATTGGAACACCCCTCTTTATGCTATTAATAAATTAATTGATTAATTCCTTGAATTCAGACTGTTCAGGATTAATTTTTCATTATCAATCAAGACATTTTCTTAGGCTTTGTCAAGTCAAGGCTTTTTTTTTTTTTTTTTTTTTTAAATCCTAGGGGTTGCCACGCTGGGTCATTTAAACCGCAAGATCCATCTGGTAGGGCTGTGACAGGAAGGGCATCCTGTGTAAAAACCTGTGCCAGTTTCTGACCAGGCTTGTGACCAACTTAAGGACCCAACAGTGGCAACCCGGCAGCGACAGGCCGCAAACCCTTAACCCCCCATAACGTCAACCCAGAGCCTCAATCACCTGAGTCACCTCTGTCTCAATGAAGACACGGATTAAAACATATTCTGAGACTATGCTACCATGTCAGACAGGAAACTCCATTTAATATCCAGTAAAAGGTTGTGCCTGGCAGAAAAGAAAAAAAAAAAATGCATATGTTGGCAAGGACAGTGTGACACACTCACTACTTCAATGTGGGCGATTTTGGCCAGCAGTTCAGTCATGCCTTCCCCCCAGACTTTGCTCTCCGTGTGGTTGATCTGGAGTCCGCACACCGCTGCACCAACGCTCCCTGTGGCGATCATCGAGGGAGGGAACATCGCAAAGCTGTGATCTAAAAACAGAGACATCAGACAACATGAAACAGGGCACGCAGGAAAAGCTTTCACCTGGGAAGCAACAAAGCTCCCTGCAGACAACAAGGCTAATAACCGCCAGTCTATGTGAGAAAGTCGGGGAAAACATCTGCTCCGAATTCAGCTGAGAACCCCGACTGCCTTGCATGTCTCTGCATCACTGCCTTTCCTCAAAGATGCAGCTGTGATTAGAAAAACAGAGCGTCTTCGTCCTTCCTCCTCCACCCTCTCACATTTTTGAAAGGCTTTGCAGTTTTTCTCTTCAGTCTCTCCTCGGGCAGTCATCTGTTCAGCTTTACACACAGATGTTGGGTGGTTAAACCTAAAGCCGAACTAGTTACGACCTGGCTACGTCTCGAACTTTAAACACAGCTCGCTTTGAATTCAGCGTGTTGAGCTTGATCAGAGCTATAAATCGGCGTATCTTTTCTCCGAGGCTCTGGAGGATGTGATGGACAGGCTTGGGCTTGGACAAACACACGGAGAGAAAGCCAGCTGCGCCGTGGGCTGCCTCTCATGCCATGAGAACTACACATCCAAACAAGAAAAAGAAAACCCCAAACATTTACATTTACTCCCAAAAACGGCGGCGCGGTCTTTGCTGTGGCCGTCTTGCGCTCGGATTGCAGGCCTTATGAATAGACGCGGGGCCTGCAGGAACACACCCAAAGCAGGAAACTATTCCCGTGGACACAAAAATAAGATAAGACCTCTAGAAGAAGGCAGACTTTCCTACTCATCTCAGACATGATGGATGAAGACGAGAGACCCTCGCAGAAGCTCTGCTCCCATATTAGGAAAAAAAAAATATTGTTAAGCATTTTGTGTTACTAAAATTACTGCATGGGGGCACTGTAAGCCAAGTTGTGCAACCTTTTCGGTTATCTTTTGCACTGTACTGTACTTACAAGGCTGACCATGTAGCTGAAGAAAAACCCCACAGTTCTGTAATACTGCAAAAATGTGATGACGTGCATCAAGGAACTCCGTGTTAAATTAAATAATGCATCTCGTACAGCTGCGCTACATGAACACCAGAGGACCCAATCTCCACAAAACCCCAGTGACATGACTTCATAATTTCATGGAGAGCGAGCTGGCCTTCTAAGGTGACCATTAACTCCAGATCACACGGATCGACACATTCAATGGCTTGTAAAATTACACAAAGACAGCACGGCTGTCTTTTGGTAGCTTTAGAAAGAAATGGAAGTCGAGAGAGTAAAAGTGGAAGTTGGGCAGTTTAGCCTACTTTGGAGCTCCATTTCCATTTTTAATTGGATTATTAAATGTTTTACTAATTTTATTATAAGAGCTATTATAAGTTTACTATGTTTCAAATCAAATGATTTCGCCAGAGCAGAGATTTTATTAATTCAATATATTTTACGCGAGAAGTTTTAAAATTTTTTGTTTCTTATTTAAAATCAGAAATCTTTTCACTTGTAATGCTTCTCCTTTAGAGCTTTGACCAAATATTCAGAGATTGAATTTACATTGAATTGTGAAAGCAGCATGCTGAATCGATCGAACAATTGAATTGTGATGTTAAACGCCTAATAGTTAGTCATTCAGTCTAGTTTTGTTCCCATTAGACTGGACTAAACTTTGTTTATAAGACTTTGGAACAAGTCACTGCTCTTATTTTAAAAGTGCACCTCAGAGACAACCAATAACTCAACGGTCCATCCAGAAAATCAAGTCACATCAAGGGACATATCAAGTCCTAGCATAGTCTGAATTTTATCCTTGCTTTAACCTTTTCCGGACCTTCGTCTGACCTGCACTTTTTGATTATTTCAATGTTTTATGTTCGTGGATGTCCTTGTACCCTAAACAACTTCCTGTATGACCCTCTTTTGATTGACACTTGTACATGGTTTTGTTAAGATTCTAAAGCACACTTTTTGGCAGTGTGTTGACAAACAAAAAAAGAAAGAAAAAAAAATCTTTTATGCCTAAGAATTGGCATAGAAGTTTGTGCTTGTGTATGTTTGTGCTTGTGTATTTTTACGTGTAGTACCTGTGGCACAAAGGGTAATGAAAGTCTGTGCGTGTTTTCGAATCAGCTTCAGTCTGTCTTCGGGTAAGGGTAGCTTGCGTAGGATGTGCTCTATGAAGTCGTGAGGTGTGACAGCTGCCAGGTTCCACTTGAGTTTTCCCAGAACTATCAGCTCCCAGTTCTTAAAAAAAAACAAAAAAAAAAAAAAACATGGAGAGCTCAAACATAAATGAAAGGAGAATTAAAGAACCATCTGTTTCAGCAAAGGGCTGGAAATCCATACAAGCTTCGATACACAGGGTAAAGCAGGCATACAGTAGATGGCCTTTATCAGCCGGGGTGTGGAACCGAAAGGACTCTTCTTAAAGCCTTGGTCAAGAAGGTGACTGAGAACTCAATGACTACTGTAACAGAGCATTAGAAAAGTTCCTCCGAAAAATGGGGGAACCTGCCAGAACATCAAACTCCGATGTAAAAGACACTCCTGCATGAAACATCCATGTGAGGCATTCGGAAACATCTGGTCTGATGAGACACACAATTAACATAAAACAGAAAGTACTATGGATAATGGTTACTGCTTATCAAATAGCAGTACCAGTCCTCTGGCGAAGCATGGTGGTGGCAGCATCATACTACAGAAACACTTGGCATGATGTTTCTACAATACCTAACAAATGGTCACAAACAGTAACCCAAATAAGCCATTTTAGTTTTGATTTTCAATAAATTTATCATATGGATTAGTGTTGTATAAGGTTTAATCACCAATTGAAGCCAGTCCAAATTAAATTAAAACACTAAAAAATGCACATAATGTTTCTGAACATAAAGTTTCATAATCAAAGTGGATGTACACGTTTTCTGCACGCTCTGTTCCAGTTTCTTTCCCCTTGTCTAGATTTTTAACCAGTGCACGATGTTGCAGTAGGGCACGGGTTTAAATGCTGTCCATGTGCTGTTTCAATTATGGCCGTATATGGCAAAAATATAAATCAATCTTTTGTTTGTCAATTCAAAATTGATTTACATCTTTAAAATACCCAAAATATACCACACATTAAGGGTGTATTTTCTGCAAAGTACATACAAGACACTCTTGTTTTGTGAGATTAGTAATGCTTCTTCTTCTTCTTCTCCCACGTTTATGGATGGCTGGTGCATCAGCACCACCTACTGGATTGTAGGGTAGCGCAAAAGATAAGCAGGAAATAAAAGATGTGACATTTAAACAAATCAACCACACAAGTTACACAACACATCAGTGTTTATTAAATACCCCGTGTCATTTTTAATACTTTAAAACCTGCCCAAGATCTCGGTTTTGGTATTGCAACTGAGTGTATAAAGTGTTATTGAATCTCACTGAAAGTCTCAATGGCTAAAAACCGAATCGACAGTCTATCAATGATTCACAGAGGATCCTTTGGGTGCTGTGGGTTGCAGAGTGGTGCCTCCACGTTTCCGACTTGTTTGTCCGACACATTCCACAGATGCTCGGTCAGATTGAAATCTGGGGAATTTGGATGCCGGATCAACAACCTTGTAATGTTTGCCTACTAAGCCACATACACAGCAGACTGTGATGTACTGAGTGTTCTAACATATGTCTATCGTAGCCAACATTAACTTTTTTCAGCATTTTGTGCTGGATTGGCTTTTCTGTGGGATCAGCCCAGACAGGATGGCCGTTGCTCCAAATAGGCATAGATGAGCCATGGGTGCACATGATCCTGTTACAAGTTTACTGGTATATAATTGTTGATAAATAAATGTTATCCAATTTATCTGGCAATGGTGTTGTGTCAGTGTTGTGGCGCAAACCGAAAACAGGCTGAAACTGCTTTTCCTGAAAACGGCTTGTTTCTAGCCCGTCCTGTTATGAACATAGAAACTGCCTGTATTGAAACTCACAGGCACAGGGAATGTAAAGAACTTTAACTTCAAAAGGCAACAGCGCTCATGTGCTTCTGTTACTTATATCAGAGGAGCCATTACAGTAGGTGCTAGAGCTTTGCTGGAAAGATGAGGCTTTAAACTTGGAGTCAAACTTCAAATCAACAGCATGACCACCAAAGTAGTCCAAAAGCATTTTTTTTTGTGTGTGTCCTCTCTACAAACTCTGTAAAGTGATTTTTGGAGTGATTTCCGGGCTATTTTTGAGGAGATTTTTTTTAAACCAAAATTGGCCCCTCCAATATGCCATGGCTCTTTTTTCCAATAGAAACCAAATACAAGCAAAGCTAGAAGCGAGGGAAGCAAAGTGGGTGCCAAACACATCCTCTGTGGGGCGGGAGAGGAATTTTCAGGCCGAACTTTTTGATGCAAGTTTTGTGGAGGCACGTGCAGAATTCAGTGAGATTATGGCTGGCCTGTGCCGGATTCCTTAGAAAAGTAACAGCGAGCCGTTTCCCACGGGGAGGAGGGTACGACCAGCATTAATTGCCAAAGATTTCCTGCTTCC
The DNA here is from genome assembly GCA_011419295.1 of Clarias macrocephalus. Classification (NCBI taxonomy): domain Eukaryota; kingdom Metazoa; phylum Chordata; class Actinopteri; order Siluriformes; family Clariidae; genus Clarias; species Clarias macrocephalus. The sequence continues at coordinate 12,217 of JAAGKR010001622.1, forward strand.
AAAAATACAATAACAACAGCAGGGGTGCCCTGAGGGTGCCCCTACTAATAGCAACTGGTGAAAATGCCCATGGGGTCACTTGAGGTCTGAGGCAAGACACTGAAGTTAAAACCCTATAGGCTGAAGTTCCTATTCTCTAACCGGTCGACCTCTCAAACCTCGACACAAGCAAATAATGAAGTCATGACAACAAGCATCTCATTCTAATAACGGCCAAACAAAACCTAGCTCTCCTTCCTCTTGTACACACACACTTCCTTCCTACAGGCAGTGTTCGGAGAAATTCTCCACAGCTGATATGCAGGGCGGAAACACACCAACATGCTGGCACATCAGCAGCTTCTGCTTTATCTGCTTTTTTTTTTTCCTTGTTAAGGAAGTGCCACTGATTACACAAAGAAAGCCACTCAATGCCCAGTCTCACATATATAATGCGCACATAAGGTTTCAGCATTAAGGAGAAGGATTTTATCTGGGAAACTGCTCCTAAACAATTTTTGGTCCCACGCCTCAGGACATACCCCTACTGAAACAAGATTGGGTTGCTATTCTTGGCTGGAGTGCAGTCTTCAAATTACTTCGAGTCATTCATTTCACTACAGCAATCTGATCAAAACAGTGCATGTTGTTCAGTGGTGCCTTGGACAGGATTTGGGTTCAGATGCAACAAGTGAACCACATGGAAGGCAGGAATACTTGGTTGAGAAATGGGGGTCAAAGGGAATAAACCATGTCCATGAACACGAAGCCTCACCTCAGACATGGGGGTGGGGGGTGGGGGGCAATCTGTATCAGACGTTAGCATTTTATTGATTAGACATCTAATGCAATTGCACATTTTCAACACCGGAGGTCCCGATCTGCTCAACCCTTTGATTTAAACTATACAGACAGCACACACAGGTCACATGACCACATTCTTTCATGGAAATCTGTTATCAACCCTGTGGTCAAGCTTCTCTACATGCTGTTAAAAAAAAATAAAGCAAACTAAGAACAACGCGGAAGAGCAAGGCGGTAAGTTTAGCACAAGTGAAACAGAAGTGGTTAGTACACAGCTGATGAAAACTTTCAGTAGTGTGGAGTGATCTTTCCAATGACCTGAGACAGTAGTATCACAAACTGGAAGTGAAAAAAAATCTCAGCTAGGATTTTCACCATCTAATTCCCTCATGAAGTTACAAACTAGTTTTAACTGCGTTACGAAGGTTGAGGTGTCAAGTGGTTTGCTTGAGCCCAAGGTTTGGTCAAGCGGTTACTTGAGCGCGATTTATGCTTCTGCGTCAAGTCTCCTCCATACCCTGCGCAAGAGGCGTATTAGCATTGTGAGCTATTTATGCTTGTGCATTGGTCCGAAACCGCTAGCTGAGGGGTTGGGATTTCTATGCCACTGTCCCGAGTCCCATCTCCGCTCTCTGGTGAGTTTTTGGGGTACTACAAACAATGGCGAGTGAATCCTGTTGGAATTGGAGCTGTTAGATGTTGAACAATTGTTACTTTTCCAAACATTATGGCCTCGCAGAAACGAAAGGAAACACTAGTACAATGTTCGCCTCAGTTACAAAAACAAACAAACAAACAAAAAAAAACATAGGAGAAGACGGCGTACATGTGATGCTACCATGTGGACCAATCATAGCCGCTTCTTTCGGTCAGCGTCGCCGTAGGGTACTTGAATACGCAAGACCAATGACGTACTGTAGACTTGACACAAGACCATAAATCAGGCTGTAGAGTTTAGCACTGCTGCCTCACAACTTCAGGGTTGAGGGAGTTTACATGTTCTCACCATGGTTTCCTCCTACAATCATCAGACATCTGGTAGAAGCTGAGTGGTGTTGTCAGATTGCATGTAGTGTATGATCAGGTGTAGAAGTAGGTGCGTTTAAAATGAGTGCCAACCCATTGAACAGCACAGAGTGTACCCCTCCTTGACCCTTTAGGTCCATGGAGTATGTCAAGTGGTATAGTGGATGGATGGATAGAACCACCTTCAGCTGCAAAACATTCTAGGATGCACCTCAACGGGCACATTTGGATCTTGATGTTTTTGCCAATTCATCGAAATTGTTTATACTCGGTCAGGTCACAGTCTTGCCACAGAATCTTATAGTAGTTAGCTTGAGGTGTGGGCTTTAACTTGGACAGTCAAGACTTTTGGTTTGCTTGATTGTCCACTACTCCTGTGTAACTTCAGCAGTATGCTCAAGCTCGTTTCCTGTTGGAAGGCAAACCTTCTCCACTTAGTCTCAAGTATCTTGAGGACTGCTCTGTATTTGGCTCCACCCCGTTTACCCATATCCACACAAGAGCATATTAAAAGATGCTACAAAGGATGTCAATAATTAAACAATTACTTGTCATGTTTTCTATACATCAGTTAAATACGTATCAATCAATAATGTTTGTTTTTCGTAATACTTCTCTGTAGCCCACACACCTATAACTTTAACGCCATAAGATGGTGCATCTCCAGTTCAGGCAGCACATTGTATTGGAGATTACATTTGTTTACAGCCAGAGGTCAAAGTGACAAGAGCAGTATATGGCAGCCTTCTTGTTTTAATTTCTATTTTTTGAAACTATTTGGACTTTGTTAAATTTGTCTTACATAGAATATGTATTGGGAATTTGCATTCAAATGTGTGTCTTTTATCATCATGAATTTTAACATGTTCGACTACGAGTTGCATCAACAAAATTTGCAACCCTCACTGTAGGGATGGGCGTTGTCTTATGACCAGTGTTGGGTTTCCACCAAGCATAGCACTTTGCACCAAGGCCAAAAACTCACTGTTTGTTCTCATGAGACCACAGAACAATTTCCCCACAAGTTTACTGGTCGTACAACATGCCTTCTGACAAACTCCAATCAGATTTCATTCAGCTTTTGCTTGTGGTCTTTAAAGACCAGTTTTGTGGAGGGTCCAGGCTTCGACTATCCTTTAACCAGCATTTCCACCTCATCAGAACTTGTGGATCTCTCCAGATCCTATAGAGATACCCTTGGTGAAAGGCCTCCTCGAGGTGGAGTAACTTTCATAACACATCCATTTGGTTCTTTTTAACAATTGATTTAATGGTTGATTTTTAAATTGTGCTTTAATATGACAATCTTTTGATGAATCTAGTCATCTTATTATGTTACTACTGATGCCAACTGGTTGCGCTAGAACCATTTTAGGGGGTAACAGGAATTGTTTTAACTATACCAGTAATGGATGACTAGGGGGGTTTAGATCCTGTATTAATGATCAGTGTTGAACGAGGCTTTATTCAGTATTTCAACACTGTAGACATTTTCCTGGACTTCCACAGACAGGGTCTATAAGCACTACAGCTCAGAGCTTTCGCAACATGGCTTTAATAAACTCCGAACCTATTTTTCAACAGCGGTTTCCTACTGGTTGCTTTTGGTTAATCCAATCTAAACAATTCCATTGTTTTACATGACAAACATCCAAGACCCAAGCTTTCAATGGAAGTGAATCCTAAAACCTGGAAGAGCAAACAAAAATCGAAAAAAAAAAAATCTTTTTGGCTATTAAAACGAAGAAGAATCATCATTCCGGAGAGGAATTGAAACAACACAGAAAAGACCTTTTAGATTTGGCAGAACGATGGGACTGACTGAGTCAGCCTCTCACATTTCCACTGCTCCACTTCACCCACGCACCAGACCAACACTGCAAACTGCATCTTGACATCTCTGTGAAAAACGCTAGGCACTTTTTTTTTTTCGATTTCCATTGACACATCTGTTGTTTTCCTCTAGCAATTCCACCCAGCTTGATTTAAAAGAAAGTTGAGCGATCGAGTGGATTGAGCAACATCGTCACATCGTGTGAAGATAACGATGGACTCCAGAACTGATTCTACCAAGACAGCGGATTCAGTTCGTTCTGAATAAAAGACATGACATGGCGAAAAAAACGCTCGTGTCATCATTTCCTGTATGTGCCTTAGGATGATTCTAACAAGGAAGTATTTATGCAATAGGTATCAGTTAGATAAGTTAATAGGGCCTTCGTTGTTCACTAAACCAGTACGTATGGAAATGCTCAAAACGAGAACACTGAATATGTTTTTTGATTGAATAGCCTTAGAAATATGCTGTACAAGGATGTCTATTGTTATAGCACATGAAACCTTTCATTTTCCAATTTCATCTGCATGTTTGTGGCCTGCTCTCATTCACTCTCAAACGGACACACGGACACACACAATGTTGCTTTGGTTTTCCTTTGAATGTACAGTTTTAACAAAAATCACAAATGACATTCTCGCTGCAATGTCTATGCAACTCAAGAGTCTTGTGGTAAAAAGTCAGACCACAAGAAGCCTACGCAGGCCTAGCATCAGCAGCACTCACACAGACTCAAGACTAGACCATAGATCTGGTCTCATGTCATCATATATCAAATCTCATTATAATTTATTAAAAAATTTTTTAAAGCTATACTTGTATAAATTTAAAATGGAATAAGACCATTTGGGCACAGCATGTCATTACTTTTGGTATACTGTACAACTTAGAATTTTAAGGATGGCGGTACATGACATTTAACACTGTAAATATTAATCAGGGCAGTAAGGGAAGTGGGTGTTAAAAAAAAAAAAAAAGACCTAATTTTGGCAGGCCACAATCTGCTGCCTGGATGTTCAATAAGTTGTTCACGTCACCATAGCGACGGCAGCAAAACAGCACATGGTATTCGAATAATATCCTTTAATAGACAGAGCGAGAACCTGCGAAACGGGCACATTAAATCACGGAATCGGCAAGCCCTGAGCTGCTAGAAAGCATTTACGCATGAACGGCACCGAGACGTAAGGCATGTTTTTTGCGTCTCCATTCCAAGGTTCACGCACAGATGCATCATGGGAGCAGTGTGTCTTGACCGCCCTTTTAAAATCACGTAAAAAACAGTACGATTTTGTTAAGAACATGTTTATTAAATGTTTTACTACAAAAGAGATGACAGATAACCGTACCGTTCCGAATGATTGATTGGACACCAAGTCTTACCAGCAGCTCTTGAGATGTGATCGAGTTGTCGGTGTAAAGGCAGAGTTTTTTCGCAGATAACGGTCGGTACGATTTCAGCTTGGACGCCAGGAAGAGGCACACGGCTCCGAGAAGCTGCAGGCACGACTTTTTGGTCGGCACCACGGAAAGAAAGCGGTCCAGGTAATTGACGGCCAGGAGGAACACTTCTTCCTCACACTCCTCTTCTTCACAAACCTGAGGAAAACAAGGAACATTATGTCTTTCAAAACAAACTACTTATGCTTATATCAGCTTCTGCAAGGCCTCCTTTTCTCAACGAAAGCAGGAACAAACAGCTCCTTGCTATTCTGCCAAGCAGTCGTGTTGGAACACAACCTGTCACTGAAGACAATTCATTTATAACTCAACATAGGAAGTTAGGGAATCGCACAAGACCGCAAGGCTGCAAACGCCCACACAGTCGAGCTGCTTTGGTGATTACTCAAGTGAGTGAACTAATGTTACACCACTGCTTGGGAAGGTAGCTAAGGGTGTATGCTTTTAAAGTAGTAACGGTTCAACAACTTTAAAAGCCTGCTATTCACAAAAACTAGATCAATGCCTGAAACTTCATATAAGAGTAATGCAAACATGAATGGATTGTAATTTGAACAGCTTTCACTACTTCTGTAGGATCTTGTCATGTCTTCTTTTGGCATTCAATTATGAAAATAAGATTCCATGGAGGAGCTTACTGTATTTCATTCTAAGGGTATCTGCTTAGGAATCAGGATTCCAAGAATGTTATTCATCCCAAATGTCCGTTAAACAAAGCTGGCACGTCATTAGATGGTAACTAACGTTAATCTAAATTTCCAAGCTGGTATTAATATTCTTTATTAGGGTCGCAAATTTCACACATCTTTCGTAACTGATAGCTGAACATGTTACATCAGCAACAGATTAACTATTACTGATTAATTACTGAAGTTAAAGTAAATCTTAAACTGCGTCAACTTCATGGCATAATCCTTTATTTACATTTAAAGCATTTGGCAGACGCCCTTATCCAAAGTGACTTACATTTTTCTCTCATTACACACAGGATCAATTGAGGGTTAAGGGCCTTGCTCAAGGGCCCAACAGTAGCAACTTGGTGGTGCTGGGGTTTGAACCTGGGACCTGGCGATCAGTAGTCCGACACCTTAACCACTGAACCACCCCCACTCCTAACTCTTTAGTTAAATCTGCAACAAATTAATAATGCAAAAAACAAACTAACTAAATTAAAAATACAGCTCATCTCGCGGCCTTCTTTTAAAAAACAGGACGCTATAAATACAAAGCACGGTATTGCGCGGTATATCCTAACTGCAAGTGTGCCCTCTAGTGGTGTACAAGATGATAGAAACATCAGCTAAATAGTATTCAAAACAACTGGATCGGTAAATAAATTCATAACATCATTTAATAGACAAATGTTTAACAACATCCTTACTGTTTTTCATCTGGATTTATGTCAAAGGTTATAGCAGTCGCGTATACTTTAAAACAAACTGCTCAGCCTGAAGGACGGAAAATCATCTTACGATCTTGACTGCGAACTAGCTAGCTTCCTGCTTACTTTGCAAATCCTTTGTCAATAATGCCTAGACGCTCATTTATGCATTACAGTTCTTTTGTGCGGAAATTCATGCATTGCTTTTTTAAAATTTTTTTATTATTATATTATTTATATACCGCTGTGTTTGGTTCCACAGCTTCCTTTTTAGGGTGCTCCCTACTCCCTGCTCAGAAATGCCATTTAGGGGAGCTTCCCTTGACGAAATTCCACCATTCGGAACACCCTACAACATCACCAGAGGCCACTTTCTCTGCGTGTTACCATGGTAACATAAGCGCCTCGGATCCCTGGTGCTGCTACTGAGGAAACTTCACAGTACGGAAATTAAATATTTACAAAACAAAAACTGATACTATTATAAAACTTACACTGTTGAAATGTGTATGATTTTGTATAAATTATTTTATTAATTTATAAGATGTATGGAGAAATTATTGATTAAATGTATAATAATTATTGTGTCACATTAATTTTGTCATCCTCGATAATAATGTTAATTAAACATATAAACACCTTGTGTCCCAATTTTTGGTTGGGAACAGCATAACATCGATATCCACCCCTTTTCCGCTCACAGACGCCCTCAACTGGCTTAGAGTCGCGAATGATGTGAGAGTGCTAGGGTGCCTCCCATCCTCCTTCCCTATGAGTGATCCCCAGCCAGTCACCTTTCTCCAGATGATAGAGCGAGCACCCTACCGCTGTGCCACTCGAGTGCCCATGAATCCATTTTTGAGCTCCATTTTTTATGACCTCCAGAAAGGCACAACAACTGACAGGAAATTTTCTGCATGTCCACTTCTGGCGAAGTCAAAACCCATTGTTCACTTGTTCCCTACACCGTTTACAGTTCCCGTTGAACAGAGCATTTTTGCTTACTTTGGTTTGGAGTCGCACCTTTTGGATTATGTTATGCAAAAAGTGCATTAGCCTATGTTTGCATTTAAGGTGGATTAATGTTGCAGTTCCTCAGTAATCCTGCAGGGGGATTGCACTCTAAACTACCTACACATTAGCAGGCACTACAGCGTCCCCTGTGGTAGGAGCGAGTTATTTGCTAGGTTTGTTTAGAACTCTAAATACTAAAATGTAACACAAAACATATTGAACTGGGATATGAAAAAAAAAATCGTGACATCAGCAGAATAGAAATTGCATCGGGACCTGCAGTAGGTATCATGATGTCATCATATCGAGTGATTTCTGGAGACATCTACATGACGCTGCACTTAATTATACTACCAGGCTATACTTAAGGCAAAGCAATTAATTGGATTTTTAAATTACTTTAATGATTCAAACTCGCTTCAAACAATAAGTTAGTATTTTTTTGCAACACTGTGACATTCGAATTTATTGAATGAAACACTGATTTTTTTCCCCCTCCTATTTGGTTAGCTTATTTTATTTTCTTAAATACTTTTTTGGTTTAAACCAATTTATTTACATATTTTCATTAAGTTAAATATATACTTTATATCTTCTATTTATTTTGTTAAATGTATAGTTAACGTTTTAAACACTCATACTTTTATTCCTTCAACAAAATTTACATTTTTTTGTTATTATTAATTTAAAAAAAAAAAAAGGTCTGAACCCGGAAGTTGAGCGCGTTACGTCACACGCTTGTCCATATTCACAAAGCTCCGCCCTCAGAAATGATTGGCAGGTGTCACATCCAAACAAACAAAAACGAGCATCCTGGACCGGAAGTAATTTCCTCCAATATCGTATTCTCTAAAGTTTTGTTAAAGCCACGACTTTAATTCAATGCCTTTTTTTAAACGAATGTTTTTACACATCATCTAGAAAATATCTACATAAACAGAATAGGAAAAAATGCATCTTTAAAGGTCTTTAAATAAGAAGCTCTCAAGATATGACGTTTTGGACCACTTGTTGAATCAGGTGTAAATATTTATATCAAAGTGTGGGACAACACACACACACACACGCGCGCGTGCGGTAACTCACTTCTAACATCCAGGTGGCCAATATCCTCCTCATGCAGGGCTGCAGCTCTTTCTGGACGCGCTGGAAGTAGGACGCCTGCGGGAGAAACGCGTCCTCGATGGTCATTAAACTCCGCAGCACTCTGTCGTCGCTGAATATGGTGGGGTCTAGCAGAGCCCTGACGACTCCTTCCTTCTCATTGCAGAACAGCTCCATGTTTAGCTTCACCACCTGCGGCAGGAGACGATGAGACAGAGAGAGAGAGTAGGCAGGAGTGTGCTTTAGAAACAAGCATCAGGGTCTCCTCGGGACTGTGCAGCCTGGCTCTGTCTCTACCTCATCACCTCCTGCTCCCTCTGGGCCTTTTCCCTTCGTCACCGCGCATTAAGCCGAGGCGACACCGCACAGACACGCACACTCCCGAGCTCCCCGCCACACTGGACCATCACTCAGGACGTAGGAACTCTTAACCAACTTCAGGACCACCCAGTAGGCGAGGCTGTTCTGCCCCTGGTGTGCGTGCGCATGCGCGTTCCAGCACGCTGGCCTCTGCGTCATCACGTCAGCCATCATTAACGTTCAATCATCTCTGGAGATCTTACGTTCAAGATAATGACTGGCATAAAGCCTAGCATGTGATTATAAATACTGCTTTTTCAACTGTTTATTTTAATATCCTTCACAAGATTTACCATGTGAAATGTTTCATCTGGATATTTAGAGATAAATGCTACATCTTTGACATAGTACTCTAGATGAAGCTTTTGAAGTTTTTTTTTTAATGTGTGAGAAGACAAAAAGATTCTTAACTTTCCTAAAATGTCATCTCTTTCATCACCTTAATGTGATTCCTGTAGTATAAACTCTCTCTCACTCACTCACTCACTCACTCACTCAGCATTTATACCGCTATACAGGGTCGCAGGGGCGCCTGGAGCCTATCCCAGGAGACTTAGGGCATGAGGTGAGGTACACCCCGGATAGACCGCCAATCCATCGCAGGGCACACACACTAGAGACAATTTGGGAATGCCGGTTATCCTAATGTAAATTTGACCGACGGGCGTCAAATTTATTTGTTATAATCGACCAAGGTTTTAAATTTGATAAATAGGACAGTGCTGTATTTTGGACCAGCTTCTTTTAATCGAGGCAATTGATAAAGGTTAAGCCAATCTTGTCTATTAGGCATTTTGAAATAGCCACCCACAGCGTTATTACCGCTCACTTTGATTTTTTAAAGCTTTGTATTTTGTATTTCTCAGGCAGCATTACATTGATTAGAGCTGGTCCAAAATTCTGCTGCTCAGCTCCTGACTTCCACACGTAAAGGAGAACATATCTCTCCTGTCCTGGCTTTCCTTTCATTGACTCCTGACTTCAAAATTTTTTGGTTACATTTAAATATTTACATGGCTTTGCCCCGCTCTACCTCTCAGAACTGCTTCAGCCATATGCCCCATGCCGGTCTCTAAGATCAACAGATAAACTACTCCTGACTGTTCCCAAAACCAAATGCAAAGCATGCTTTCTCCATGGCTGCATCCAAATTGTTGAATGACCTACCCTTGACTCTTCGTGAGGCCACATCACTGAGTGTGTTCAAATACCATCTGAAAACTCATATGTTTTCTTTGTCGTTTAAACCAGTATGAGATGATGATTTCTTTTTTTAGATCTGCTTGGATTAGAAATGTGTGTGATGTGATTATTATTGATGTTTATATACCTTATATGTCTTTATATATTTGATTATCTTTTTATTATCTTTTTGTATCTTTTTATTATATTTTACTATCTTTTGGATGCAAAGCACTTTGTTGTTGTTAATGTACTATACAATTGATTTGGACTGTGGGAGGAAACCAGAGAACATACAAACACCACGCACACAGACTCAAGGTGGGAATCGAAGTAGTTGAAAAACTTTCTACCTTGATGGTATCCAAGCACTAGTGAAATGCTCAGATAAGTAAAATAATGTAACAGGAGATCATATTACAGTATATATAAACAAATAAATTATTTTTTACTCTCAATTCAAAATAAAATTCTCATTTTATATATAACATACACAGCCACAAATCCACACTTAAATAAAATGACATCAAAATACAATCAATTATAGTAGGATAAAAATTACTGTAAAAAATGTAGCATGAAAGTTTGCAAATATAAAATAAGAATACAGTATACACAAAATAATCACACTCTGCACAGCGGCCAGAGGGATTTTGATCCATTCTTCTTGCAGAATAGTGACCAGGTCACTACGTGATGCTGGTGGAGGAAAACCTTTCCTGACACACTCCTCCAAAACACCCCAAAGTGGCTCAACAGTATTTATATCTGGTGACTGTGGAGGCCATGGGAGATGTTCAACTTCACTTTCATGTTCATCAAACCACTCTGTCACCAGTCTTGCTGTGGATATTGGTGCATTATCATCCTGATACACTGCACCGCCTTCAGGATACAATGTTTTGGACCATTGGGTGCACATGGTCCTCCAGAATGGTTCGGTAGTCCTTGGCATTGACGCGCCCATCTAGCACAAATATTGGGCCTAGGAAATGCCATGATTTTGCAGCCCAAACCATCACTGATGCACACCCATGCTTCACTCTGGGCATGCAACAGTCTGGGTGGTACAGTCGTTTCTTTGGGGCTTCTCCACACCGTAACTCTCCCGGATGTGGGAAAGACAGTGAAGGTGGACTCATCAGAGAACAATACATGTTTCACATTGTCCATAGCCCAAGATTTTTCGTTGCTGGCACCATTGAAACCGACGTTTGGCATCGGCACAAGTGACCAAAGGTTTGGCTATAGCAGCCCGGCCATGTACATCGACCCTGTGGAGCTCCCGACGAACAGTTTTCGTGAAAACAGGAGTGTTGAGGTGCACATTTAATTCTGCAGTGAGTCGGGCAGCTGTGGTTGTATTTTTTTTTTTTTTTCGATACAATTTTCAGACATCAGCTTCCTCTTGCGTCCGCAGTTACTCCTGTTGGATGTGGTTTGTCCTTCTTGGTGTTATGCTGACATTACTCTTGATACCGTGGCTCTTGATACATCACAAAGACTTGCTGTCTTGGTCACACATGCGCCAGCGAGACGCGCCATATGTCACCCATAATGTTGTGTGCTTTGAAATATTTTAAGTAAAACTATGCTATTACTATGATGATTTTAATTAAACCTTCACACTCTGCTCTTACTGGTGGAATGTGCAATCAAAGAAGATCGGCCACCAGGCTGGTCAAATTTAGCCATGAAACCTCCAACACTAAATTGGCCAGTGTGTCAGTTTCACTGTCCAACCTCTGGACAATAAAGAGAGAGCTTTGTAATAATGTACAATAATGTGCAGTAACGTAATAATGTGCAGTAATAATGTGTGTAATGATGGTTAGCGGCAGCAGTTATGATTCTCTTAACATAAATTGCAGAGTGTCCATGTCCATGATTGTTTTATGTGCAAAAAATATATGTACAGCAGGATGAGAGCAGGGCACACATGGTAAGCATCAACACGCTGAGGCAGTTGAAGTTACGACATGAGAGGTGAAACAATAAATAAATAATATTCCTGAGTGATAAATATTAAATTAGTCTGAGGTTCAGGGATCAGAGCCTGAATGGTCTATGGGAAGGAGCTTGAATCGCCTCATGACTGTGTTCTCTTATTTGGCACAATCAGAAGTCCTGGATTGTCCTTTGATCAGCCCTCATATTATGAAACTATCATCAGCCCAACTAAACTTAGGCAATCTGCACCAAGTGATGTCATTAATGACCCAAAGTATATCACCTTATGAGGAGATGATCAGTCCACCTAGATCAAAAAGCAAGAGGGAGGTAAATGGATGAGTGTTGCATGGACATAGCACCTGAGAGAATTTTTACAACAAGCTCTCCCTCCTGCTTCCAGCAGAAGAATCACAAACTCATGCGAACCTTTCTGATCCGCTGAAGCCAGGGTGAGGTGCGAGGTTAGGAATGTTGTATTTTCTCATGGCTTGTACATGAACGGCAGTGAATGTTAAATGCAAGTGTTTTACTGGTTATTTTATGCCAGCAGTCGCTGTATGAGAGCTACACCATTTAACCAGTAGGTTATAACTTTATAGATGTCTCAGTGAACATTATTATCATTTACAGTCGGTACAAACCGCAAGGTGAATTGCATGGATGTTCTCATGCTGTTGAGAAACGATCAAAAGAAACGATGACTGGAAAGAGTCCATCTGGATATCAGCGCACTGCCACAAACCACAAACATACACAGCAAGGTGGGGAGGAGTAGCACAGAAATGCACGCAAGAGTTATGAGACCCGGACCATAACTTTACCAATTAAGGAACTTTTATTGCAGCCACCAGTAAGGAATAAAAGGAGGTCATGTCGTGTTATAGGAAAATGATAAACAAGCAGCCCAAGGTAAAGTGCATTACCGCATTAAAGTTAGAGCAGCATGGTGGCTATGTGGTTAGCACTGTCGACTTTGCATGTTCTCCCCATGCGTGGTGGGTTTCCTCCACGTACTCCAGTTTCCTCCCACAGCCCAAAGACATAAAGATAAGGCAGACTGGCGTTCCCAAATTGTTCAGAGTGTGTGTGTGCCTTGCGATAGATTGGAACCCCATCCAGAGTATCCCCACCCACCAAGTGCCCTAAATCATCTGGGATAAGCTCAAGGCCCCCCACGACCCTGTATACAGGATAAAGCGGTATAGATGGTAAGTGAGTGAGTGAGCGTTTCCAAAATTTCACTAAAGTTGATTATTTTCCTATAACAGCGCATTATTATTATTATTATTATTATTATTATTATTATTATTATTATTATATGTTTTACTCTACTTATAACACAGCCATTTGTCAACAGTCTCTTGAACAATTTATTATCTTTAAATAGTTACATTTACAGTAGCAATGTCCATGAAACAAGCAAGTAAGTCCTGTTACCATTTATAGTAAAGGAGCTATAAATATGTACAGAATATAGCATTGGAACAAATGCAAGTCTCTGTATGAGCTGCTCCTATAAAAATTACAACGAGTGCAAGAATACAAACTTGTGATTTGCCTTGGAGATTGAACTACTGTCAGAACCATCCTGTTACACAGGGATAGTTTAATTGTTCGGTCTTAAATCAAAATTGATATAGATTTAGAAATAGTCTTTAGATATAACCTTTTCTGCACACTAACTGTAAAGTTTATCACCAGGAACTTTTTTCCCTGGAAGTTATAATATGGATAACATTGCTATAATATGATATGGGGAAAGAAAAGGGTTGTAGTAACTTGGAAAGATACAAACTTGATTTAGCTCAGTGGAACTGCACAAGCTTCCTGTCAGCTTAACTTTTGGACTGCATTGTTGCATGGAACGAGGGTTGCGGAATTGGAGGGCCCTAATTACTCGCACTATACTCAGGTTTTGAGCGTGCAGAGCTGGACAGTTTATAACGACGAGACCTATGGTACTGTACTTATATATTCACCTCAATTTTGATTTAAGACAGGCATGACAAACCCCGAACTAGCCCTTTAGCAATGCTGTAATAGTGTAAAGCTTTACACCAATGTTGCTGTACATTTCCAGTTTCATTCAGTACACAGACACTCGTTCATGAGACAGGATTGCTGCAATATATCTGGAATGCTGCAGTGTATCCAGCACAGTGTATGCAGTGTATCTCAGCAGACTAATTAAGCTACAGACAAACCCGGCAGGATGAGGCAGAGATGGCTGGCATTCTTGTCTAATTACCATCTTAGTTCTTCCCCACTCGGGCATTATTCCATCACTAACCTGCTCCAGGATTCCACCTTCAGTCTATTCAGGTATTTTCTTTAACATAAAAAAAAGAAAGAAAAAAGTGTTTTTGCTGGCACAAAAGGATACCACAAACCTGTAAGGGTCTGGAAGAGTGGCACTGGGTGAAAGTGTATTTATGCTTTTCAGGCATTGTGTGAATACAATAGTGTCAGGACTAAAGTGCTTTAAGAGTCATAGCAAAAAAAAGAAGAATGCATTCAAACTACATCCTGTGAAAGTGCAAAAACAGATTATTTGCTGTTGGTTGATTTTTTTTTTTTTTTTTTTTTTTTGCATTGTGAGCGATAGTTTCCAAAGGATGAGTCTGTTTCTATTTCTCTCTGTTTCCTCACACCACCCCTTCCCTTCACGTCCCAAAAGCCTTCTTCAAAGCTTATTCACTGATTATAGAGTGAAGTCCTGGAGTCATCCGCAGTCAAGTTCTAAGATCAAACTGATTTATTTAGATATATAGTTAGCATTCCTACAGTACATTGTCCTATGGGTATGTGTGTGGTGTGTGTTAGAGTCAGCACAGCAGAAACGCCTGGCTGTAGCGCTGAGAGAAGTGACATAGGTTGGATTTTTCGAGCATGAGATCATATCCTCACATCTCAAAACAGAGGACGATAAGAGGAACTCCGTTCCTCCCTGCCTCCCTCCCTCTCTTCCCCTTTCTCTCCCTATCTGTTAACATCCGCCAAGTTTGGTATCTACAGTTAAAAACAATAGTAGTGTAGTCTGGCATGTTCAGGATGGCACAGGACTCACTGGTTTGCAGGTCTGTGGGTTCGAGTCATGTCTGGAGTTGGTGGGTTTCATTCGGAGACCTCCACAGTCCAAAGACATGTGTTCGAGGCATTTCCAAATTGCCTGTTGGGGTTGCTAGAGGTTGGGATCCTCAGCAATGTACCTTCCCCGGAGAGTAATGACTGCTGGCATAAAGTCACAGGTCAATGCAGCCAACAGTTGGTCAACGCGGACAATTTAAGAATAGAGTTAGGACCAGGAACTAACAGGATCTCAGTAGACTTAAGGCACGAGATGGTGTCCACCCTGATCCATCGCAGGGCATATACATACTCCGGACAATTTGGGAACGCCAGTTAACTCGATCTACAAATCTTTGGACTAGGGAGGAAACCGGAGTACCTTGTGGAATCCCAGAAAAGAACATGCAAACTCCATGCCACCGTTCCGCCACATTTAAAACAGTGGATGTAAAAAAAAAAGTCTATCATTAAAATCACAGGTTTTTGTGATGTACTGAAACTATCAACAAATCAAATCAGATCAGATATAGCAACCGACCAAAGTGAAAACCAAAGGGATAGAGATAAAAGCTTACAATAATCTGGTTGTACCTGGGAATACCATGAAGGCCATCATCATCAACAAGTGGAGAAAATGGTGCACCACAGTGACGTTATCTAGAACAGACGATCTTCCCAAAAACTGGCAGAAATAACCTTATCAGGGAGACCTTCGGCAACATTAAAGGAGCTTCAGGAATATCTAAAGCTGTTCAATTCCGGCAAGTGACAGCAATCTCTGAATTCCTCACGTGTCTGGGCTATGTGGTAGGCTGGGTAGCTGGAAGTATTTTCTCAAGGAAAGAAAAACACCCAAGCTTGCATAATGTACTCCAAACCATGTAATTAATGTTCTGTGATCTGGCAAGAGCAAGGCAGGACTTTTAAGCATAACTCTAAGGCTATGTTTAGATTATAAGCCACATTGTTCAATTGCAATTTCTTTTGGTCAAATCGGATTTGCGTGTCATGACAGTTCACATGCATAATTACAAGTGACTCTAATGTGGACGTGCCGGTCCTTTGAAATGGCATGCATGTGCACAGCGAAAGTCTCAGGAATCCTGATTTACTCATTCTCATTTGAGTCACATGACCATGTATCGAATATATATTAAATTTAGGATTGCATACAAAATTGACTCAAATCCAATCTGACAAACACATTTGTGCACTTATGCATCCAGTGTATAAAAAAATCGTATGGTTCCAGGTTGTTAATGTGATATGTTTTGTGCGAAAAACTAGACAACCTATCATCTAAAAAAAAAAAAAAAAGAACCCAGAGTGAAGCATGGTGGTGGAAGCATCATGTTAAGCTGCTGCTTTAATTGTACTAGGATTGCTCTAGTGAAGATAGAGAGAATCATGAATAACACTGAATATGAAACTATTTTGCCACAAAACCTGCAGGCCTCTGTTAGACAGATGGAGATAAAGAAAATGTCCTTTTACATTTTCTAATTATTACCCATAGCACAAATCCACGTCATAAACGGACAGCATGCTGAAACACTGGCCTACCAGGAATGTAAAAATTCTTTAAAATTCCAAATTTAATGTCTTAAACTAACATGAGGGAATGGCTTGGGGCGTGGTCAGGACCGTACGAGGGATGTGGCAATATATGGCAATAATAATAATAATTCCTACAGACATATGCATCTCTTCCGCTAACTGATGGCAAGTAATCTGGCTCATCTGTCACAAAGATCAGCCCGTGATTGTCATTCACAGAATATGACGTACAGCCTTCTTTTATTTGCACCATTAAAATGTTTTACTACGGCAAAGACACTCATCATCGCACTGTGCCTGAAGTCTTCTGTAAATGTCAATCAAAAATGATTCACGAGAAAGTATATCACAAGTCCCAGTTTGACTTGAACGCCATTTGTATTATTAGTTAAGGGGTGTGTGAGGAAGTGGCTGTGCAGACGTTCTGTATACGGAATGTCAGCGCACAGTGAATTGGTTCTAGATCTGGTGTTTCCTTTTTACACTACACTACACTAACCTGCCCAAAAGGGTTTTCACAGAGGACCGATGGTAATCTTACCAAATTGGAACAAAGATGTGTTTTTACTGGAGACACGGTGGTATATTGGTTAGAACTGTCGCCTTGCACCTCCAGGGTGCAGGTTTGATTCCCGTCTCTGTGTGCATGGAGTTTGCATGTTCTCCCCGTGCTTGGTGGGTTTCCTCCGGGTTCTCCGGTTTCCTCCCACAGTCCAAAGACATGTAGGTTAGGTTAATTGGCATTACCCAAATGAGTGTGTGAGTGTGTGTGCTCTGCGATGGATTGGCACCCTGTCCAGGGTGTACCCCGCCTTGTGCCTCCTGGGATAGGCTCCAGGCCCCCCCCTGACCCTGAATACAGGATTAAGCAGTATAGAAAGTGAGTGAGTGTGTTTTTACTAAAGACTACAAAGCACCTCTGTAAGCTGCTCATCTGCTACATTTTGTAAATGTCACTGTAGGCTCATCGAAGATAGCACAACACAAAAACTGTTTAAGATTTAGGCTTAACATTGGTTCCGGTGTGGAAAAATCGTGTAGGAGACAGGATAGGCCAGTCAACGGCAAACAATCACTCAGCACTGATGACACTGACAGGTTCGCACTTGCAGTGTATTTACAACCATGTGCAACCAGGGACAACATGAATGAAACGAAAAGCAATACACAAGACAGGAATTAAATGATTTCAATTCATGCTTCTGTTTGAGTGGATAAAGGTTTGTTTTTAAGCACCGGTTTCTGTTTATTAATGAAACCACGGCAAGCTGGGAACCATGTGAGTTTCTGTACAATGCTAATATCTACACAATGGGATGTTGGATGAAACGCTGGACTCAACTAGAAAATAAGAACTAACTGGCTAAAGACGGATCACTTTCTTACTTTCTACTTACTCAAACCAGTCACCATTTATAACTCATTACAATCAGCTCCAAGCAATCCTCCACAAACTCTGACTCCGACATACTGTAAATGACTATATTCTATACTATGTTCACTCTTTGTGTACTTTTTTTCCTCTGTGCCGGTATGTTCGGAACATAAATTGTTTTCTACACAGCTGTCCCAGCCTTCATTTTAGCCTCTGGTTCACCTGGGTGATTTACTGTTTTGTTATTCTCTAAAGCAGAATCACTGGGTGCTGGTTTTAACTGCAGTACAACAGTGCAGAGAACAGGAACTAGCCTGAGTCGTCGATGTTCCACAATATTAAATATAACTATAAAAAGTACAGCTATGTGCAGTGCACAACATGTCAGCAATTCGCTGTGGTATAAGAGGAAATAGCACTTTGGGAAGTGTTGGTTTTAAAAGGAAATAATTCTCTGTTGGGTGCTTATAGTAACTCTCTTTGCACCTGGTTGGTTCATGGACTCCAACATCGATTAACTGATTGTTTTCCTACAGCATCATACCCAATCATGAATTCCTTACTTCTTGCTGGATATACTGTACAGTACCAGACAAAACTATGAAATGACACATATAGCATTAGGTAATTAAGTAACAACTATTTTGTGTCAGTTGTTAAAGGTCAGCTGTTCTGCAATAGTTCTTGCAAAAGCAGTCTTGTCAAGTGCATTTGCAAAACCCATCAAGCACCATGATGAAACTGGCTGTCACGAAGACCATGCCAGGAAAGCAAGTCCAAAACCTGACCTCTGCTGCAGAGGAGAAGTTCATTTAGAGTTACCAGTTACCTCAGAAATCACCAGTTAACAACCAGCACCTCAGATTAGAGGCATTATGAAGGATCGTAAGTAGCAGACACATCTCAATATCAACTGTTTAAAGACAGATTTTGGACGCCTTCAGCATCGTTTTACAGTTTAGAAAGGACATAAAAACCAGAAAGGACCATGGAATTAGAAGGTGTGTCAATACTGGTAATGTATACAGTATATTATTGTATAGAGGCACTATGACCTCGCATCACCAAGGTTCACCAAGGAATCCAGGGTTCAATTCCTGCCTCGGGTCTTTTGATGGGGTGACATTTGCATGTTCTCCCCATGCTTGTTGGGTTTCCTCCCAGATTACTGTAGGTTAATTGGTGTTCCCAAATTGCCAGTTGTGTGTGTGTGTTTGTATGTGTGCCCTGAGATGGTCCAGGTTGTACCTCGCATCTTGCCCAAAGTCTCCTGGGATAGGATCCAGGACCCTGCAACCCTGTATACAGGATAAAGCGGTAAAGAAGATGAATAAACGGATGATTGTATATAGTTTTCAAGATATTTGTGTTTTCATTTGCGGCCTATATATACTGTACCTATAATACAGAAAAAAGATCCTTATATATCTTCATATATATGAAAATTGTACCCACCAATTAATCATCCTGTTCAAATTTAGCTCCCCAAAATACATAATACATGGTTGCTTTCCTCACTTAAGGCTTGATGTTGCGAGTATTCTTTGAATGGAGCATGTGTCTTACTTTTCAGCAATAATCTTACAGCTGTAACCATTGCTTGACTCTGTTTACCATGATGATTTATTTCCATAGAGCTTATTTTCTGATGAAAGCACTCACCATACTCATATTCAACTCCATGATATGTATATGAAAACCTGAAAAATGCATCACAATTGAGTATAGATCTACAGTATATATAACTCTAGTTACAGTATGCATTTATATACATTACTTTGACGTGGTCTCACAAACTGCCATCAGGCTTGTTAATGCCGGCAAAGTATCATATCGTAAAAAACAAAGCAAACAATTATTTAAGTGTGTTATGCTTTTTTAATTTTAGCAAACAAAATTAGGCAAATTTGCCAAAATTACAACAAAGCTTTCACTCAACTTTGGAAACTAATTGCTCCCACAGGATGGATAATGAAGCTGTGAAATACTGATATCTCCACACAGGTTGTGGCTTGCGTTATTTGCAGATTGTCTTCTCAGATAAAATGTTTTGTCCACATCCTTTGTTCGGGAAGCCCTGCCAATGATTACTGTAAGACGTCCACTTCCATTCCGTATAGCTTTTTTAAATTTTATTTCCATTGC
This sequence comes from Clarias macrocephalus, assembly GCA_011419295.1. Taxonomy (NCBI): domain Eukaryota; kingdom Metazoa; phylum Chordata; class Actinopteri; order Siluriformes; family Clariidae; genus Clarias; species Clarias macrocephalus. Next base: position 32,464 of record JAAGKR010001622.1, read on the forward strand.
ATTTACTTTTATTAGTAAAACGAAGATATGATCATATACAGAATACAACTTTATGGAGAAATTCACATAGAACCAATGGGGGCACAAATATTTTCTTACAGAAACGCATAACATTTCAACATTGTTAATATGAGACCAGTGAAAGCTCAGTAGTTCAGGTGATTAAAAGACTACCTGTTGAGCCTTGCGCCTTTTACAGGAATTTTTTAAATGGGAAAGGTGCTGAGAAATTAAACGTTAGTAAACGTAAAGTAAATAATTATCTAGTAAAGAAGATAATGTAGCAAAAGTAAGAGTCACATAGTTCTTACCTGTAAATATTAAATATCTCTATATTTATAAAATAATATAGAATTAAATTGCCATGTAGAAGGCCCGGGTTTAATTTCTACCCAATGCCCAAACCCCAGCCACTAGATGCAGTTCCGGTCCCAAGCCCGGATAACATGCGTCAGGAAGGGCATCCGGCATAAAACTTGTGCCAACTTTTGTGCCGCTCAGATAGTCCCCCGGGGCGACCCCTTGATGGGAGCAGCTGGAAAAAACTAACAACAAAACATATTAAATTGATGAAATTATTGTTTTCATATGAAAAGTACTGTAAGTAACATATCAAAAACGATCAAAAACTGTTTTGAACTGACGTACTGAGAAAACCTTCTACGTCGAGTATGAGTGAAATAATGTAGCCTGGTGTTAGCAAAGAAAACAGACTAGCGTAGGCAAGTATAATGTTTGCAAATGAGCACAATGTAACTCAGCGTGATTTTTTATAAAATAGAAATAAAATCAAACTAAACACTGCACAGCTATAACGCAAACACATTAAATGATAGCTACTGTATAACATTAAGTACATTGTGTAGCATGTGAAAGTCACCACAGATGATTAATTAGCATGACTCATCAGTTACTTTAGCAGATAGCTTCATAACCAGGAAGAGATGCTAAACTGAAATGATTAAATGCCTAACTAGATACAGTAGATACCTTATATAATTTATATAAGGAGTATATAAAAAAGCATATAAATCAAAAATCAAAAGTAAAAAAAAAACAACAAAAATAAATAAGAGAAATTAGGTTAATTGCAGTTTAGCCATGTTGAGCCCAGTTTGTACATATGTAAAAGTATAAATACGCCAATAATAATACTTGTGTAGGTGTAATAACAAAGTAGAATTACTCAATGTTTTTTCCACACTCACTATCTGTATTCTATGTGCATACAGTTCCTTCGGTAATTTCCTCTACAGTATCGACATTCCCAAGCAGGAGACAAAACACTAGTCACAGGTCCAATCAAAGCACACGCCCCATAAACTTCCTGTTACAGTTGCCCTTACAGACGCTTATATAAATACCAAAGACGCCAACAACCAGTGAGGAGCACCCCGCAGGTCCTACTGTACAGTGCATATCTGATTGTATGAAAATGTTTGGATTTGGCATGGTTTGGTTTTCCAGCCGTTTGTAACGATATTAATATCTGAGGGAAGTAGCTCGATGTTGAAGATCACTTATACATGTTCATAACCAAACAAACATATCCTGAGAATACAAAAACGAATAGAGCACAATGGAGGTCACAATGATGAAACATTTCCTGATATGGAGGCTGTTCATAACTGTAAGCAAAAGACTTCTCCAGAGGGACAGCCACGGTCCTGGGAAGTAGTGACCAGGGATCAGAAGGAGCATGGCAGCTGAGACCCCTTCCTCCTTTCCTTCCCTCCCTCCCTCCCTCTCCTCCGCATGAGTAGGTCCATATCAGCCAACCTTTAAATGACAGCGATAACAAAAAAAAAAGTGGGAGGTCTTTTCCAAATTGCAAACAACTTCTCAGAGTCTGCTGGTGGGAAGAGTTTAGGACTTCCTCTTAGCTGACCTTAGTGAGAAGATCAGAATAGATTTTCCAATGGGTATCGGTTATTATTAGGACTTATACGAGCAGTAATCGTAGTTGTTGTGTGGGAATGTTTTGGTAAAGCTGTATCACGAGCGATTCCTGAAAGAAATCACTAGAAGCCTGATTTCATTAGCTTTCTTTTGTAGAACTGGTATGCAAAAGTATGTGCACCCTCACTCAAAAAAATTTTAAATAAATAAATAAATAAATAAACAATTTTATATATATATAGATAATGCAATGGAATAAACACAACCTTTGCGGGGAACTTAATTTCATGCAAATGTTATTGAACAATTTCTAAATTTGATAACTTAAAAAGTAGGGAAATAGTAACTGTGGCATGAGCAAAAGTTTGAATACTCTACTTATTTAAAATTAGGTAACTAAGTACTCGGTAACACCCCTTTTGGCAGACATCACAGCTTACAAATGCTTTTTTTTGCCAGTTAAGATTTAATCTATTCCTTTTTGGGGAATGTTTCCAGCCGCAGATCTTATTGTTCTTATCTACTAATACATATATACTTCAATATAGAGTTGTTCCCCCTTTTGCAGCTATAACAGCTTCCACTCTTCTTGGAAGGCTGTCCACAAGATTTTGCAGTGTTTCTGTGGAAATTCGTGCCCACTGATTCTGTAAAGCATTTATGAGGTCAGGCACTGATGTTGGACGAGAAGGTCTGTCTCCGTTCCAGTTCATCCCAATGGAGCTTGATGGGGTTGAGGTCAGGGCTCTGTGCATCCCGGTCACAGTCTTCATCAAACCATGTCTTTATAATCCTTGCTTTGTGCACAGTCATGTTGGACCAAAAAAAAGGGCCTTTCCCAAACAGTTGCCACGAAGTTGGAAGCATAGCATTGTCCAAGCTGTGCTGGTATGCTGAAGCATTAAGATTGCCCTTCACTGTGGATAATTGACTTGAAACACATGAATTCAGTCATTAACAGGTTAGGCCAAATACTTTTCTTCATATAGTGTATGTCATGTTGGTCTAACACTCTTTGTCTATCAGCACCTGTTGTGAGTAGCATCATTATATGTTGTTGTATCCAAGCCATTGCTCATGTACAGTAGTACCCATACTTGTCTAGCATATGTCTGTTTGTTTTGTAGTCCTAGCTGTTGTTCACTTTGCGCTTGCATTCCTTCTATGCAGATTATTTTTGCACAAGCAATGTGGAACAGTTTAGCACTGTAGAACACCACCCATTCTGGGTCAGCTAAACCTTGCTGTCAGTTGGGGGTTTGTTTTGCCTTCCTGCCCACCCAGTGTACTGGCAGTTCAATCTAAAAGCTTTATTGGTCGTCCAGATCTGACAATTTAGAGAGTGGAAATTTCTGAGTGCTTTGATATATATTTTTTTATAACCTTTTCCCTGCATTGTTGGCCTCAATTTGATTCATTTTCACATCATCAGTCAACTGCTTAAAGGAATTTATTGCTCCCTGGTACTTGTAGGCATGGGAAAAATGACTGTTAAATGTGAGATTTCTGTCCCAGGCATGTGGGTAAGAGCTATGTCTGCAGAACGACAGGTATTGCCTTTAAGCGTGTCGACTACAGATTTATGATAGAGGGAGTTTTGCTTAAAGTTTTGCATCTTGTGTAGGGTGCTTATCAACAGTCAAGTATGCACCCATTCCTTTAGTCTCTGCTCTTGGGTGTTGCACTGTAGCGCTGCCTCAGGCATAAAGCCGCTCTTGGGAGGGTATGGGAATGAATCTGCCTTCCCCCAGGTTCATTGATAAGACATCTGTTCCAGTTCAGGCCCACGCTGCTTTTTTTAATAAGCCAAACGTGCAATTTCTTGATTAGAAAATTCCAAATATCACAGATATTTTCAGACCTCCCAAGTCTTCATCTTGACAAGCTACATAGTGACCACTCCACCTCAGTAATCTACAGATCAAAGTATTACTGTATACTGGGCAGTGTGGGCATGTCACCCTTACTCATCAGGGAAATTACGTAAGACTCATAGCACTTTTTTTTTCCTGATAAGATTGGTATGTCCTCTGAATCTATGACCATGAAACTTGGAATGTGATAACTACGTGAGTAAGTTTATCATTATACTTTATACATTATAAAATGCTAGCGCAATATACAAATCTGATTGGTCAGCAGGAGGAGATTAATCTTCTGTAACTTGTGTAAGAACGGTTCAGATGGTAGTTCCTGCTGAGAGGTATGGACGACCAATCATACAGGATGTAAGAGCACTGTGGTATAAATCGGTTTATGTACAGGGTTCAGGGCCCAGGTTTAGCCTATACACGGAGTGAAGAGTTAAAGTTTGTGATTGAGGTAGAAAGTCTCCAAATGAGAAAGGAAACTGGTAGAAAATGGATGTGAGAGGAACTGAGAGTAAAGAAATGCCTTCAATGATTGCAACAGGCTTAATAAATGGGAGGATTCATCAGAAAAAAATGTTGATAGCCTAAGATTAGTTTTGAATCTGACCGGTTAATATCCAGAGACAGATGTGGACACAGATTAGTTAAAAAGATGTGGATTTATTGAATACAGACACAGTGCAGTCGATCCAAACACTCATTAAGGAGGACAGTTTAAGTTCAAGTTCAGGTTGGAAATCTGTATAAACAGCATTTATACTGTATTAAATATACCTTGACCATCTGTCTTCAAGTTTTTGTTTTCCCAAATTAAAAATGTTTACGTCTGAGCTGCGAGCCAGGAATGCACCGCTGTCTTCACTTCTTCATCAGAATTGAAACGTCATCCTCGTAGACCTGCTTCCAGGGAACCAAACAGGTAGAAGTCAGTTGGAGCGAGATGCTCTCCAGCACTATAAGGAGGATGCTTTCACACCTCAAAACGAGTGTCGACAGAAGTGTGCAGATGTGCATCGTCATGCAAGATCGCAACACCCACCGAATAGTTCAGGCTTCAGCTCTTCACTAAGCATCTCACTGTTGACTGTTGAACCTTTTTCCTAATAATGTTCCAATCCTGGCCCTTGAGAATCCCAGAAAACTGTAAGCACTGAAGAATTTTCCAGCTGATGCATGACTTTTTAACTTCTCGAGGATGTTTCCATTCCATACTCTGCTGTTTACTCTCAGACTCGGAGTCTCTCGAATCCATGTCTCGTCACTAGTAGCGATTCTCTTTAAGAAGCTTTCGCATTCCTTGGATGTGCATTCGCCTTTCGTGCATGCCGATATCCAAACACTCCTGTTTATGCTGCATATATGTGAGGTGTTTCAACACCATGAATTATTGCCCGTTACTCTTCTCACGTGCAAATCACAAGTGGGGCGCACATTTTTGCTGGCACCGCAGTTACAAGTGAACTGATGTAACACATTCACACCTGCACAGCAGTCACTGAAGAGACTTGAATTGAAACACATGGTGGGGGTCCAAAATATATATATATCTTTTTAAACTGGCTTAGAATTTTGAAATAATTTGAACAAATTGTCAAGAATATTTATTATTTAAGATTCTGCCATATTTCTAGGTCCGTCTTTAAACATAAGCAAATGAGGGATCTTGGACACAGGATATCTTCTTTGTACAAAAGAGGAGATTTTCCTCTTGTCTAATCCCTTCTGCTGAAGCATGTGATCAGACATCACTCTGATGCAGGTTATTATAAAATGACAAAAAATGCGAATTGTTGACATGAATTTAAAAATGCATGCATTATGCATATAATAAAAATAATAATAATACATTTTATTTATAATGCACTTCATATTTGAAGCAAATCTCAAAGTGCTACAAATTAATTCGACCCAGAAGCTCTGATAAGAAGATAAGTTTTAATCATAAGATATAATAATTTTCCACTAGTCGTCTCAGACATTTGCTCTCACTGTAGATGATAAAAAGTATTAAAACTGACCATAAAGAAGACGAATTCATTGGGGACGCCGTCCGAGCGGCAGGAGCACATGGACTGTAATAACCTTGTTCTGTGATGTCCTTGACTCACCTGAGTGTGCTAATTCACCTCCAACACTCTCTGCAGGTTCTTTGTCTTTTACACTGATTGATTATGAACCTGCAAAGCTCCATAAACATTCTCTCATGCTAAGTTAGATTACATCAGCGCAGAGACTCAGGCTGAGGCCGTACAGCTCCCATGTGGTGAATGAGACCACTGATATTCAGTGTCACTATCGAATGTTACCACAGTGAGGTAATCAGCTCTGCACAGAGAGCGCAAATTCCCTTGGGAAGTGTTTGCCATAGTGTCAATATATTAAAGCTTTTTTTGGCATTGGGGTTGGAAAGCACCCACACTGAGGGCATTGTTTGCGTGAACAAAGCACAAAGACTTGAATAGGTGGATTGGATAGAAGATTATAGTTTTCCCTGTTTGTACAAAGGTGTTGAAAAATAGTGGATTTAGTGGAAATAGTGGATTTAGCTTCATCACCATCCTGGCACCTTCACAAATAATTGTAGAACATCTACTGTATAGGATACGAGTACGTTTTTGGGCTTAATTACTCTCACTCTCAATCTTTCTCAATACTGCTTATCATTTATAGGGTCACCGGAGGCCTGGAGCCAATCCCAGTGGACTCACCAAGTGGTGCAATATGCCTGGTACACCCTGGACGGGGTGCCAATCCATCATAGGGCTACCGCTGAGACTCATCTTGCCAGAGAACTACAGAGCTGAGGAACAAGAGGGGCTCTTCTTATATGAGGTCACTCACTCTCACTTATTATTTATGCTGCTTATTCTGTACAGGGTCAAAGGGGACCTGGAGGCTACTGTATGCCAGGGGACTTGGTGGGGTACTTCCTGGAAGGGGTGCCAATCTATTGCAGGGCATACACTCATTTACTCATCGTCTATACCGCTTTACACTGTATACAGGGTACACAAGGCGCGATATACCCTGGACGGTATGTTGAGCACAGACATATTTACACACACTCACTCGCTTATTCATACTGTACACTACAGGGACAACAAACAGCCTAATCTGCATGTCTTTGGACAGCAGAAAGAAACCGGAGTAAATGAAAGGAACCCAGCAAGCTCAATTGATATACACCCAAGGCGGGAATCGAACCTGGATCCTGTAGGTGCAAGCCGACGGTGCTGACCACTAAACCAAAGTGCCGCCTACTCACTCACATACTAAGGACAATTTGGAAATGCCTGTGGGAGGTAACCGGAGTATCCGGAAGAAACCCACAAGCATGAGGAGAACATGCACACACCAGGACTTACTCACCCTCACTCTCTCACTCACTCACTCATTACAGGGTTGCTTGAGGGCCTGGAGTCTATCCTAGGAAACTTAGTGCATGAGGCGGGGTACACCCTGGACAGATTGCCAATCCATCACACGCACACACACATACAAACACACACTCATTCACTTTATTTCCGAAGGAAACTGGAGTACTTGGAGGAAATCCACTAAGCACGAGGAGAACATTCAAACTCCCTGCACACAGGGGCGGGAATCGAACCGGGCCAGGAATCGAACCCGGACCCTGGAGATGCCACCAGGACTTATTGATGCGCAAGGACTAATTTGAATAAAAAGTAATTGGATCCACAATGCAGCTGTTATGCGATAATCAAAACCGTTAAGTGGAGTTTGCATGTTCTCCCCGTGCTTGGTGGGTTTCCTCTGGGTACTCCGGTTTCCTCCCACAGTCCAAAGACATCTTTAGCAGATTAGGCTGTTTGACCATAGTATGTGAAAGTGTGTATGTGTGTACCCTGCAATGGATTGGCACCCTGTCCAGGGCGTACCCTGCCTTGTGCGCTAAGTCTCCTGGGATAGGCTCCAGGCCCCCCGCGACCCTGAATACAGGATAAAGCGGTAATGACGATGAGTGAGTGAGTGAGTGAGAATCGTTAAGCATATTCTCACCAATTCACCAAACGCTTTAAATGCCGATGAGCCGTTTCTAAGTGTTCTCCTATGAGGTCATGACACTTTCTCCCAACCGCATTGTCTTTTCAGGATATCATTATATAACCCTCATATGAGTGCAGTTATATATAATTCTCTGACCAAACTCCTTCCTGTTTTTTAGATGCCACGTTCACGATTATCAGGTGTTAATGAAAAGAAACAGTGAGCAGAAAGGTTCTCAGGGTGTCGTTAGGTTAAAATCAATCCTGAAAGACGTGTGCGAAGGCATGAAGCGCTGATATGGTTATTCGTGTTCGTCCTGTGCAGGATGTTTGGAAGCGAGACCAAACTACAGATGAAGAAAGGGTGGCTCCAAACTATGTCTGGGAACATGTAAAAATTCTTCTCTCGGCTGTCATAAAATGGCAAAGAATTAATGCCTCCTTTCTTCGGCTAATATGTTGGGACGGATCAGATTTGTTGCCGATCAAACGCCGCAGCTGTGGCGCGAGCTGAGTTACAGTCCATTTTGAATCGAGGCCCTTCATTCATTTGTGACATTTACAGTTGGCTTGGTTTCCCTCAAAGGGGCCTCTCGCTTTTCTGGAAAAATCCAGTGTGTGTGTGTGTGTGTGTATGCGTGTTTATGTGTGTCTGGGTCCACTTGTGAGTTCCTTGCCGCTGAAGAGGGCTGGCGGGGAAATTGCTAAAACGCACATGATGTCATCCTCCCCACCACGTTATAGTGCTGTAACAAGCTGCAGATGAGGGGAGTAAATCTGCAAGTCTCTAAGGAGGCATCGGATAATCCGCCATGTTTCGATAACACATGCTACACTCCAGCCCTGATATAGCAACATATACAGACAAGGACGATGACGGCAACAATAAAACAATCGCAGGATGTGTCAGTAATTGTTGAAGATGCCGGCTTTGATCTATTTCTCTTGAAATTAGAATTTTGATACCTGCAAGAAACACCAAATGTACTGTACAGACATAAGATGTTGCCTAGGCTACGATGCCAAAGCAATTTTAAAACTGTTATCCATGCCTTTTTTTTAGGCATTCAGATTCGACTGTTTGAGCTGTTGCAAAATAAGAGCAGACGCTAAAGAGAAAGTATTTCACAGAAGAAAGCTTTTGTGCTCACTTCCTGTTCACACATGCACTCGAACCAGTATGTACAGTTGTCAGGAACACACTCAGTAACACGCACACATGCGCGTGACAAATCGGAAATAAGAGAGTTTCAAACGGGTGGGTGTCATGCAGCACGTGTCACGGTTGAGACACGGTTCAGGCTCGCTGCAGCAAGACTGAAGATTGTTACTTATGTTATGGTTTTCATATAGACATTTTTTCACCCTGTATATACAGTACATGCTTAAACTCTCATACACACATAAAGACATTTGGTATTTAAAAATGATACAGCCAGTAATTAAGAGAACTACCCAGGAATGATTAGATAAAGTGAAACATATTAGTGCATGCAGGAACGAAAGAAGAAGAAGTCAATAAGAGCAAACCCAGACGCTCCAAAATTTTCCCACAATACCAGTCTGTCAGAGTCTACCTTTGTTTTGACTGTTTCTCAATGCACACCCCAGCAACTTCAATACCTGGAATGTAGCGGGAATGTCAACATCAGACATCCAGTAATGTGAGACGTTCTACCCTTGACCCTTTTTTTTTTCAAAAGACAGGTCACAAATTAAAGGAAAAAATCAACACAAAGTGGTTTAATAAGGGGTTGGATCATAACGAGTCACCAAAACTGCTTTGATGTTTGTGTAGGAACATGTCTTGGATTGTATACTGCGATCCAAATCCAAAATCGTCCTTAGATGTCCAGGTGAGATCCGGTGACTGTGAAGGCCATAGCTTACATCTTACATCATTTATACCCCTTTTACACCATGGTGGGACCGGAGCTAGTTTGGCGCTGAGGCCTGATTTTGAACCAGTTCTTTTTTTTTTATCTTCAGACAGCCCTGGCCGCACCAACACTTTTCTGGCCTAGAAAAAATAACCCCTTGTGTCAGGGGCTGGGGGGGGGGATTATCATATCACCAACTAAAACTTTGTGACGGCCATCTTAAAAAAAAAAATTGACTCAATATGTAATGGGCAGGTCAGGTAATGATAAGGCTAGGAGAACTGATCGCAAAGAAGTGTTGAAGTTCACCATTGTTGTTGTGCTTGCTGCTAGCATTGTCGCTAACATTGCTGGAGATTTACACATTGACGTTGGCGTGATGGTGAATCTCTCGCTCATGGAAAACCAGAAGTTCGTAGAACTGAATCTGGACTGCAACTAGCACCAGACATCAACTAGCACCTGGTTTACTTTAGTGGAAAAGAGGCTCTAGATAGTCATTAAAGGGAACCCATTATGAGAAGAAATTAAATTTTTTTGACATTTTTTTTATTTTAACATAACAGTGAGTTTTTTTTTTTACATGTCTTTTGACATTAAACAAGCCAATTCGTTTTTCTCCCTAAGGTGACCTTATATAGGCAGCACAGTGACCTCGCACCTCCAGGATCAATGGTTTGAATCCCACCTTCAGGTCTGTGTGAGTGAAGTTTCTGTGTGGGTTTCCTTCCACAGTCATAGAGGAACATGCAGATTAGGCTAACTGGCTTTTCCGACTTGCTCGTGTATGAGTGAGTGGGGGAGTGGGCAAACTTGTGCTCTGAGATCGATTGCGTCTCATCCAGGGTCCGAGTCACCTGGGATAGGATCCAGGCCTCCACACCGACCCTGTACAGTATAGAGAATGACCGAGAGAGAAAGAGAGAGTGAGTGACCTCATATAAGAAGAGCCCCTCCCCCATCTTGTTGCTCAGCTCTGTAGTTCTCTAGCAAGGCGTGGCTCAGCAGTCGCTCATTTACAGTACGTATACACTGAAACAGCACATTTGGAGGAGGAGTGAAATAAAAGGAAATTTGAGATGTCTTTAATGAATGCATTACCTGAGCGTTATTTTAGCTAGCACTTTAGCCGAGCTCTGAGACTTGTGTTAACTTGTTAAAGAAACTACGGGACCTTTAATCCACTCAGTGAGCCTTTGTGATCCGGGTGATGTTGAAAGAGACCACTCCTATCAGAACTGAATAACTTTAGTTATGATTAATGCGTCCTAGTAATTAGCCGAGCTTATAAGAGCTTTCGGATTACTCACAGGAAGAAAACACCCCGATGTAGCGCAGCAGTGATCCAGTGCCGCGTTCAGATGATGTCTTTTCCTTGCATGTGATCCGCGCTTACGCCAAACGTCCACTTCAGAATTCTATTGTCATTGTGTTTTTATGTTTATTTTTGGTCCATTCTTTTGCGCATCCTCTCTTAATTCTCAAGTTGACTGTATACATAAGCGAGAAGTGAAAAATTGTTGCGTTGGAACGGGCACAAGTCGCATGAGTTCAGGAAAAAGGCGTGCCATGTAATACCTACCGTAGTTGTAAAAGGCTTAAAGAGATATATATCTTACTTTTTCTTCTTCTTGTTCTTCTTCTTCCTGGGTTCTTTTACACGTTTGTTCAGTCTCTCACACTTTTTTTTTCACATCACCTCCGTTCTCTGTCTCTGCACAATAGGTTATCATTCCTCATGTTCCAGTCTAGTGACACTTTTTAAAAAAAGGTGCGTTCAACGACGTGGTTAGACTTTCACCTGAGGCGCATATATATATAGTTAACACACTCCTCAGTCATTCAGTGCGTTTCACTGCAGGTGATTAGAGTCGAGAGTCTAAGCTTGGGCTTATTTAACAGAAATGAAACGTGGAACTGGGGCTACGGTCATGTGGACAGAGGCGAGAGACATGCCTGTACAGAAGTGTGTGTCGGCTATACAGCAGCGTGTTTAAACTGCGCCCCTCTTATCTGCCTGGTTAAGACATACCAGACTTTCTGCTGTCTGTCTCTCTCTCTTTTTTTTTAATGACTACATACGGGTTGCAGTCACCTCTACCAAGTCTGATTACAAAGCCCTATGTATGGAAAGACACCCCTGACAAAAACAACGAAAATACCTTGTAAAGATATACATGCAGATGGATGAAACGAGAATAGAATCCTCAGCCACAGTCGCTGGATATGCAGAATTTCTGTTCCTAGAAAACATGGGAAATATGCTGCTCTTGGCTGGAGAAATAGAAAGAGAGATCCAAATTCCTGGGGACCAGAATAGGCCAAGAGCTGCGGTGTGTGTGTGTGTGTCTGTGTGTGTCTGTGTGTGTGTGTGTTTTATTTCAGATCACTGTTAGCAGACTTGTGACGGAGAGATAGGCTACTAAGATACAGGTATACATTTCTGGACTCTTGTTGAATAAGACCTCGTTATTAAGTGCTGCTTCCTGGAACGATTTGGAAAGAAATGTAGAGTAAAGATTTCTACATCCAAATTGGACACATGATGATTGCAGTTTATGGACGGCATTTTCCAAACACAATATTGTCAATCTTGTCAAACGTAGGTATGAAGCAAGAAATCACATTAGGCATTGTGATATATTGACATCTAAGCATTTCCAGTTTCTGCATTATACTGACAAACTGTATACTCTGTAAAAAAGAAAAAAAAAAGTCGACATTTCAGAAGGGACAAATTATTGCGTTGCATAAAGCAAAGAAAACAACTAAGGAGATTTGAAATGACTGGAACTGAGTTAAGAACATTTTAACACATTTTCAATACCCGGAACGATAGTGCTGAACCATCAACATTGTGGAAGAAATGAGGTCAGAAAAAAAAAAAATCTATCATGAACAGAGATCACGCAAACCCTTGGTGGAGTCGCATAGAAAATAACCAGCCGTAAAAACCAGAGCTGTGTGTAATAGTGAAAGTAGGAGCATTTTCATACACACACAGCGTGATGAGAGCTCACAGTATTGGGACTAAACAGCTGTGTCATCATGAGAAAATTACTTTTTAGTGAGACTAATCAGAATCAAGTCTTGGATTTGCTAGGGAGCATAAAGATTGGACATTGGTCAGGGTAAGAATGTAAGCACATGAAGAGATGTATATCATATCATCATGCATAGTGTCCACTGTACACGTCTCTGGAGACAGCGTTATGATCTGGAGTCGCTTCAGTTGCTCAGGTCTAGACTCAGCAACGTTATGTGGCATTCGTTAAAATGAAGTCAGCTGACGACCTGAATGTACTGAATGACCAGATTATCACATCTATGGCGTTTTTGTTCCCTGATGGGATGGGGTATATTCCAGGACTCAAACTGGGAAAGAGTTCTGGTTCTGGAAGCATGAGGAATTATTTTCAAACGTAAACATGTAAAGCTGTTTTGCGACAATGACAATTGTTAAAAATCTTATTGAACTGAATTGAATTGAACTGGCCTCTGCATTGTCTAAATCTTAGAGTGTGTGACGCTCTTTGGCCAGACAGTGTAAGAATTTGACATATATGACAACTTCAGCTGCACTGTAGATAGACAGTCTTCACAGTTTGCACAAGAGTAGCCGTAGGTTTTGCTAGGTGACAGTTTCGCACATGGCCCAGATGCATGCATGCAGAGAGAGAACGGTTTCCTGTTCACCAACATTACATAACCGTAGAGGTGGGGAAAGCTTAGCTCAGCAGCTGTCAAGCCAAGCCTGACACATGTTTGTGCTAAAATGGGGCTTTTAGGAAAGAAAAGAATCATGTAGCTCATGAGAAAAATCAAGCCAGACCATAGTAAAGATCAGATCTACCAGAGTATGCAAGACATCTTTTCAGTAATAATCATACAGGACATGTTTTCATAAAAGCACTTTACTTTAATAAAGAATGAATGCAAGTAGATTTCCTTCATCTCATTAGAATAACAAAACATAATAATCATAATTAGTCCATGTATTCTAACACATACTATATGGCCAAAGGTTTGTGAAAACCTGGCCTTCACATTCATATATGAGCCTTCCTCAAAGTTACAGAAGATAAACAACTGAGTGCTGTAGCTTTGCGGTCTCACTTCACTGGAACTAATTTGCTTAAACCTGTTCCAGCATGACAATGCCTCTGTACACAATGCAAGCTCGGTGAAGCCATGTCAGGGTAAGGTTGGAGTGGAAGAACTTGAGTGTCCTGCACAGAACCCTGATTGAACTCAACCCCACAGAACACCTTCAGGATGAAGTGGAACCGGAGCCTCTTCGGCATGCCATCGTCGGCGCCATCATAGCCACAAGTCTGTTGGAACGCCGTCCCAGGAGAGGGAAGCCTGTGTTCAGCAGCAAATATCTGCTGGGGAATAAATCTGGAATGGGATGTTCATCAAGCGCATATGGGTGTTGACGATTTCCATCAGTATTATAATAAGTTAGTACAGAGAAAAGTTTTCGACACCGATGCGCTCAGAGATAAATGACTTGTTTTCATGACGACCGGCAGATTAAAGGTCTATCTATAGATCAAAAAGGAAATGTATGCACTTCAGACAAGAAACGGCCTGCAGCGTTCAACATGCTAACACTGCGCTGATTGAACTGCAAGGTGAAGTGGGCACAGCCTAGTGAACGGTTAAACAGCGCTGCTTAAACAAGAAAACAGGAAACTGTTTGAAGTCCTTTTGTAAAATCTGTGAGATGTGATGAGCACAACATTAGCATTCTAAACGTAAAGGGATCCTTCTGATCCTATCATGTCTGTCTTAAATCAAAATCGATGTGCATGTACATAAGTAAAAAAGTTTCTGGTCATTAGAAATGTTCCTGGTCTGCACACCGACTGTGAAGTTTGTCACTTGGAACACAAGAACAATGTATGTAACTGGGACCAAATTTTGCAACCCTCGTTCCGTGCAACGATGCACGCGAAGTTCTGCTGAGACTCAAATTTAACAAATTTCATTCTTTGCTAATTCTTTGCTAGTTTGGGTGAAAAAGAGTTTCATAAAACATTTATATTAAATACATCATCATTTTAAAAGATTTGAACTCTATATAGCTCAGTGGTACTACAGAAGCTTCATATGTTGGAATGCATTTATTGCACAAAAGTAAGGTTGTAATTGAGGAATTTAGCCCCAATTACTTGCATTATACTCACTTTCTACTGTAGGTGACAAACTTAACATTTCAAATTTCTAATGACCAAGACCTTAAGTACTTAAGGCAATTTATAATACCTTAGACCTATTATAATGTACTCAAATATACCTGAATTGTGTTTTCAAGACAGACTTGAGAACTATCCCTTTAAGTTTTGTGCCTTGATGTTTTTTGGCTACCTTGTGATGTACTTCCATTCCAGGATGTACATTGTTTCTGGGAATGGCTCCGGATACACAGTGACCCTGACCAGGATAGTTAAACGGTTACTGAAGATGAATGAAGGAGTGTGTTGGCCCATCTCTTGCTATCATCTCTGCTCAGTTTAAGTTTTGGAATATTTATTCCCTGGCTCTTCGCCAAAGTATACATTCGGGTGTTTAAACCGCATCTCTTCAAATTGTGTTAATAAGAAATTCTTGTAATTTTTTTTTTCTAAGTGCTTCCTTGCTGACTTCTAAGCACCTTGTGTTGTCAGGTAGTGTATGGTCTGAATGCAGCATGCATGGTAAAACACTTCTCTCTGGACTGACACCTTGTGGTCAAAGGATGCCAAGATAGTCGATTGAAGAAGTCAAGTTTTATTTATACGGATAACATTAGGTGCATATATATAACTAAAATAGCTTATTTTTGACAAATAATCTGAATCATTAATGTGAGTATGATACAAAAATTCTCCCCAAAACTTTATTCCTATGATGATTAATGCTATGTACTCTAAAAGTATTATATGCCATAAAAATAATTTCTGTATAACATTTATACAAAAATAATATAACATTATAAGTATATTAACATTATATAAGAATATAAGAATATTTGTAGTACAATTTAAAGATTTATAAATACTAATAAAAAGTTACTTAATTGAATTCACAGAATGAACATCATGTTGAGGGATTCCTAAGCCGCGTCTGAGCTCAGTATCCTGTACAGCAGCATGTATGCAGTATGACTGAAACATCACATAAAAAAAAAGATTATAAAAATGACATACTAATTGTGAAATACATAACCCTGCCCATTCTAAATGGCCAAAACACAGTATTGGTGCTAATTTTATTTATTTATATATTTTTAAATGTTATACTGTACATATAATACAGAAAATGCTGGTGCCAAAGAAGCTACTTCTGAAGTTAATGCAAAATGGAAGTGACCAATTTTCTTCTAAAAAGAAATTCATTGTTTGAATTTCAGCTTCAAACAATAATAATTTAACATGCAAATTATTAATATTTCTTCATGAGTACTGATATTAAAAGTGGTGTAAGCTTCTATAAGCATATGACCTGTAAAAAATGTTGCTTAAAATGTTTTTTTTTTTTTTTTTGGTAAAAGCTTAAAGAGCAAAAAACTTGTCGTGTCCGTAACCATGTCAAATTCATGTTACAAAACATGATAAAAACAATTTTTCATTTTCATGTGAAATCTAAACTGGCCAAGCTTCATCTGAATGACAAATGAGATCATTGAAAGATTTGAAAAAAAAAAATACATAAAATAATAATAATAAAAAAGTAAAAAAAATACGGACCATTCATTAAAGGACATGAAATAATTTTAGCAAACGTGTTTCTTTTTATCTGATGAAATATAAATGGGTATGCATATTTAGAAAAAACTAAGCAAGGGTCGGAAAATAAAAAGCATTAAGTACTGTATTATAAAAAACTGGTGTTATACTTTTTTACCTAGGTTAGGTGAGACACTTTTTTAGTACAAATACCATGTTAATATAATTTTTTTTCAACCTTACCTGAACCGTTGTCTTCCACCATACGTTTCCTGAACCTCCTCCCAGCTGACCTACAAACAGCATAAACAAATTTTGTTCCAGATGTTAAAGCTTCAGTGCTCTACACTCACTGGCAGCTTTAATCAAACGTTTGTACACTTGGTCATTAATGCAACAGGTTATGAGGTGGTTTTACTGCTCATCATGGTTGTATTGAGTGTTAGGTGATTTAATCTCTGGCAATCTATACTTTAAAAGAGTGTAGAGTGCTTTCTACAGTACACTCTTTTACACTGTCTACACATGACAGCGGCCAACCAAGGAAGGGAAAAGCTATCAACTGACAGCATTGTTATCTGGATATGTGAGCTTACAGACGTCAGCGATTGACTGGTGTCGCTAGAGAGATTACGTGAGTGAACATGGCCGACTATTGCTTACGTATCTAACTGTTGACTTCCTATCCACTTCTGACTTCTTGATCCTCTTACATTTTTTTTTTTTGTTTAAATTCTAGAGAGAAATAAATGTGGGTGAAATCCCCTGGAGATTCAGCAGTTTCTGAAATACTCCTGGCACCAAGAACAGCCACCCCATGGTCACTTTGTAATTTCAAGATTAGATCATTTTTCCTTGATTCTGACTTTTGATGTAAAGCTCTTACTTGCAACCTCATCCTTATATGAATTGACCTACTACAACATGATTGGCTGATTGATAATCAATAACAGTTTTAAATTCATTGCTAACAGGTTATTAAAATGAAACTCGTCTTACTTGAGACGTGTGACTGTCATTAGTATAATACCACTGGCGGTCCGTGGAGTAGATGTACGCTGTGTAGTGCCCAAACATGGCCGTCCCGGCGTGAACTATGACTGCATACAGTCTGTACCTGCTCTGAGACTGTAAAAAGACATGAAATGTTTACTGTATAACCTTGCAATACAGCACTAAACATATTTTTCAGCTTTTAATAAACAAAGTAAATTACATAGGAAACTTTACCAATTGGGAGTGTTCCTCAGGTAATATTTCAGACAGGTTTATAGTTTCAGGGAAACTGACTTTGACATTCAGTTTTCTTAGAAAGCCACTGGTGTTCCTGGACCTCTTCAGATTGAAGCATAGGATCGACGGCAGTGAAACAAGTCTGTAGCCCTATTAAACAAACAACAACCATAAACATCCTCATCCCCACCAACAACACCACCATCATCATCACCACCATCACACCACAAACAATATTATCATCATCATCACCAGCACCACAACCTACACCACTGACACCACCACCATTATCACCATCCTATCATCACCACCATCATCATCTTCATCCCCATAACCACCACCATCATCATTATCATCATAATAATCATCATAACCACCATCACCACCACCACCACTATCATCATCATCACCAACACCATAACCATCACCACAAACACGACCATCATCACCACCACCATCATCATCATCACCACCAACATCACCACCATCACCACCAACACCATCATATCATCATCACCACAAACATTACCACTATCATCACAACCACCAACACCACCACCACCATTATCATCACCACCACAAGCACTAACACCATTATCATCAGCACCACCATCATCATCATCATCATCACCACCATTATCATAAATACCAACACCATCATCATCATCATCATCATGATCAAATTGTAAGACCTGAACAGACGGCGTCTTCTTTTCACATCTGCCACAGTAAAAAGCTTCGCTGCCTTCCAACTTCTGGCACTCGAAAAACATTTTCATACAGTCCTCCTGGAAAAGAAAACAACATTAGCTTAATCGGTGGTGAGGAGCTTGCATGATAATGAGTCAGCTAAATATTGCAAGAGAAGCAGCATGAATATGGAGTGCAGATGTTTTTCTTTCCCAATGTGGGAATTCTGATGTGGAAATCTAAACATTTTCATATTTAAAGGAAACCTCCACCCTGGAAATATGTTTAAAATGTTGAAATATTTATGATGTGTGTTTAGCGATTCTGGCAATAATTTGTTGCCTGGTGCTGATGTATTTTCTTTATTTCTGTGACAAGACAGTGAACGTTTGAAGAGATTAGTAGTAATGGTGTAACAAGAGGAACAAATACACTGTAGTCATGTCAAACTCAGCTTCATGCCATCATCTCCTAACAACAGATTCTGTTTTCTCTCGCAGTGATGCTCAGTATCATGTCAATGAAAAATCCAGACAGACACAGTGGAGACAGCAAGCACTGGACACAACGTTCCTGAGTGCAGAGCGGCTACGCTACAGTACAGTACGACTACACTCGATTACTCATCTAGCTATAATAAACGCTAAATACAATAAGCACAAACGGTATTATCACAAATGCTTAAGTTTTAGATCTTTACCATTCATAAATAAGTATTTGGACAGTGACCATTTTTGTACTTTTTTTTGTTATTTGAAACAATAGAATTGTAATTTAGACTTTCAGCTTTAATCCAAATTTGGTTTAACAAAAACATATGACATAAGTCGCTCCACTGTCACAGCCTCAAAAGTAATCGGACATTTGACTGATAAGCAGTTTCATGCCCATTTGTGGCCTGTTTCCTTGTTATTTTGTGACAAATCCATTGTGCTGGCGGTTGTTGTATAGAGGCACAATTATAGAAATTGCATCATTGTTCAAATAATTACGGACCTACACAGTGTGTACAGGTAAAGAAGTACAAGAGCTGAATAGGCTTAAGGATACATTGCTCTTTTAGGTAGAAATCAAGTAAGGTAAGCTAATTGCAATGAAGCCACTATCAGTGGGGAGTCGAGGAGCATTGTGGGTAATGTAGAAAACTGTGAACCAAAGATAAAATAAATCATCATAATGTATCAAGTTGATTTTAAAGATTAACATGCAAGTCATCATAGCTGGATTTTCTTTTAAATAGAGGATTCACTGTACACCTCCAGATACGATAAATACAATTTTAATATACGATTAAATTTTGATTTATAAGTATCATGATATTATAAATATCCTAATTAGATATTACATTTTCTCCTGATTTGTTACAATTTTAAACTTTAAAAAAGTTTATTGAGTAATTATGTGTATTCCATTACTTATAACATTTGTTTTCGCATTTGAAAACCGAGTGCACCAGTTAGACAACGCAAAGTAACTTCAAACACGAGAGTTTAACATTTAAATGAGCTGGTTATTGCTGGCCCGATGCTGGTTTAGCTGGTGAACCAGCATAACTGGATGCCTGCTGAAAAATCCAGCATAAGCCAGTATGATTTATATGCTGGGCCACCAGCAAGGTTTTGGTTGTTAAAATTGGTTACCATTTTAGCTCATTATCTCGTTTTTAAATAGCTAGTACTGAAAATAATGTGTGATGTAAATACATGGACCGTGTAGTGTTATCTTTAAATGCATTTACATACAAGAGACAAAAATAATCCATTTACCAAAAACATGTAAACACCTTATTTTATGTTTATTAATTATTAATTATTATTTATCTGTGGGTTGTCTAAAAACACAAATCAAACCTTTTATATAAATGCACGTTTTAAAAAAAGTAATCAATGGAAATCACTTAAAACTGAAAACAAACAAACAAACAAACAAACAAACAAACAAACAAACAAAACAGCATAGACCATCATAGCTGGTCACCAGCTTGACCAGCAATTATACCAGCAGGGTTACCAGTCCACCAGCACCAGCACCATGGGGTCAGCTGTTTTGGCGGTGGGACCACTTGCATTTTTTATTGCACCGGTCAAAATAACTTAAAATGTTCCATCATTTTTTACCATAAACATATGTGTAATGCATCGATTTATGCCTTTATTTGTTAATGTACACTCACATAAACATTGTGCTTTTGTAAAATAAAGAAAATAAAGAAGGTGCGCTTTCTGCCGTCTCAATCTCCCCGAAAATCTTTTTGAAACGCGTCACTAAAATGAACTTAAACTCAGTGAATACTGCACACACATATCCATATATCTATATATCTAAACATATATATCTATAGAAAGCTTAAAGTGTCTTAAGCTTAAATGTAGCAAGTGTCTTAAGCTTAAATGTAGCAAGCTTAATCAAAAATAAATGTTCTCAGTTTATGTAATCCATATGAATCTAAGGAGAGATACAGTCTTTCTGCCACACTTCATTGTCTGATAATGACCTGAGAAAGGACACGCCCACACGCTGTTCACAGGGAAACAGTCAGGGTAATCTACATACAAGGCCACGCCCCCAAACAAACACACACACACACACACACACACACTGGAGATCCGGTAATTTTCCTGCGCGTGTGGAAGATGTTATGCGCTGTACAGGTTTCTGAAGCTCTACAGAATGTTCTGGATAGTGGGAGGAGTTTGGATTTACCTCAGAACAACACTGAGATTCCAACAGAGAACGAAGGAGGAGAATCCAGCAAACTGTTACCATGGGTAAGTCACTAAATCCTATATAATCCTTATTCTGATAATATAAAACTAATATTAATTTATTTTTCCTCATTTTCTCACAAGCTTTTGCCAGTTTAAGTGAAACATTGTCATTTAATGTCAATTACATGGTTTGGTTAGCATGTAGATAACACTGCTAAATCATGCTAACATACTGCCTTATGTAGCTTAGCACAAACAGGTTAGCTCACAGGTGGCTAAGCTAATACCTTACAGTATGTAGATTACAGATGGTTGTCAGTATCAGCTGTGGTGTAAATGTTTATAATATATTTCACCCTGTTTTGGATAGCTTTATGTTATGGTAGCTGTTTGGTTCAGTTTTTGGTTAGCTTATGACACTGCTATCTATATGTTAGTTAGCACAAACACTTTATCTCCTGTTGCCTAAAATACTGCCTTATGTAGCTTACAGATGTTTGTGATATTAAGGTAAATTTTAATGCAAAAAGTATAAATCATTGTATAACATTGCAAAGGTTTGTGTTGTCTTTATGCATGGTCAATAGTTATTGATGATTATTGACAGTAATTTTATTATCATCATGCTTATGTTTCTTTTTCCTTTTTTATAAACAGTTGTGACCATGAAAATGATCAGCCACTGTTTCTGTTCCCACTGTTTTACCCTGAATGTCTGTTTGCATGATCATATTTACAGTGTGCCAGAAATATGCCTCCTGTATATAAGATCATCTGTGTCACTCTTCCCTCAATCCTGGACATTTACTTTGCACTAGGTGAAAAAGGTAACATTTATATGTTTATAAGTAAGGTTACAATTATATGTTTATAAGTAAGGTTACATTTATATGTTTATAAGTAAGAAAAATACACAAATATCAGGACATGTCAGAACTACTTCAGGGCCCATAAACCTGCAGACCCCTAAATAAAGAGTGAGGGCCAAGCTCACTCATTTACACTCCTGTGGTGTGAAAGTAACTGTGTGAAAGTGTCCCTGAGAGATTGGTCTCATGTTTTGTTTTTATTATTATTTTATTATCAAAACTTATTTGGTGTTCAGTGTTAAATTATCATATTGTTACAAATGTGCATATTGTATATATTGTTACATATTACACAATGTTAATATTGTTTGTGTTGGCCATTTAAAAACTGGTTTTATACTGATTCTGTTTTATATTTTACATATTGGATGACAATCTTCCTTTTATACCATACCAACATTAGATGGGGTGGTGAACAGCATAGTATCATGGCACTATAATGCTGGTCACCAGCATCAGTGAAGTGACCAGCATGCCAGCACCAGCATACCAGCAAAATGTATGCTGGTCACCAGCATATCATCACCAAAACACAACATATGCTGTTATAATAGTAACCAACTATGCTGGTCTATGCTGTTTTTTTCAGCAGGGAGGGCTCAGAAAAAGAAATTGTAAGGCTAACAATTGTGCTTTAACAGTTATAATCTAAATAATCAATTGTATTCCATATTGTAGTGACAAATGCAAATAAGTTGTAGCTTGATGATGAGTAACACTGTGAAGAATATGAATATTTCTGTGATATATCCACAGAATCACAGTAATTTTAATGAATAAGGCATTAGTCCTCACCAAGGTTCCCCCCCTCTCAGGCAGATGTAGTGGAAAGCTGAGGAAGAAGTTGGGGACACGGTGGACATTCTCACATTCTAAACAGCGACAGCATCCCTCCACCTCGATCTTGTAAAGATTTGTTATGGCTGTTGCCTGCGACAGAATGCGACAATCGCAGAACATTATTGTGTCGAAGACATCATGAAGATCTTTCAAATCCATCTACAGTACAATAACACCTCTAAATACATTATGGTCTGAATTATATAATCGTAAATCATAGTAGACATTTTGCATTCATTTTGTCCACGGCATTTATATGTGTTTATGCCTTATCTATATTTTTTAAAACATGAGGTAAATTATGAACCCACGGTTTGCTGGTCAGACATCTGCTTCTGAATGAGGTTTAGGATGGTGTGGAACACTTCGTCAGCGTCGTGTTGCATTGACCCTAAAGCAAAACACTCTATTCAGAAACTACTAATAAAAAATCATAAGCCTAAATGTTCAGGACATATTGAAGCAATTATTATTCAGCTACAATGTTATATCATGTAATGGAAATAGGACGGATCACATACGGCAGACGGCATTATAGTGAAGGCAGTCCAGAAAATCTTGATGAGGATGGCGCTGCGTTTTATCCTTCATGGCTTCTAATGCTCTTTTCAGCTCCAGTGGAACATTGTGATCATGGGATTCCTCAGATGGCTGCCATCTAAACGCAAAAATATCAGCCACTTTAAAAACCATTGTGCTTCTATCCTTCCATAAACAGTTGAGTCTAGAAGTTTACATACAGTACTGTGGCTTGCAAAAGTATTCAACCCTCCCGGAATTTATTAGATTTGTTGGAATAAAAAATAATAAATAAAGAAACTCATTTTCTTTTTATTATGAATTTGTACTCAAATCTCCCAGGTTAGAGGGGTACAGCTTAAACTGCCTTATTCACCTGTGAAACAATAATACAGCTCCTGTTTTCTGAGCAAAAAAAAACCTTCAGTCGAATTATTATTATTAAAGAGAAGGCCAGTCTGAAGCAAAGGAAAAAAATTAAGCCAAATAAGCAGTCCCATGAAAGTAAGGATAAAGTAATAGAATTTCCTAACTTAGGAATAGGGTGAGGCGGCACGGTGGTGTAGTTATTAGCACAGTCGCCTTGCACCTCCAGGTTCCGGGTTCGATTCCCTGATAGGCTCGATTCCTGTCTCTGTGTGCATGGAGTTTGCATGTTCTCCCCGTGCTTGGTGGGTTTCCTCCGCGTTCCCCCGGTTTCCTTCCACAGTCCAAGACATGCAGATTAGGCTAATTGGTGTTTCCAAATTGCCCGTAGTTTGTGAATGAGTGTGTGAGTGAGGGTATGTGTGTGTGCCCTGCGATGGACTGGCACCCTGTCCAGGTGCCAATACCCCACCTTTTACCCTAAGCCTCCTGGGATAGGCTCCAGGCCCCCTGTGACCCTGGAAACCAGATAAAACAGTATAGAAGGTGAGTGAGTGAGGGTGTAAAATGATATCTAAGTGGTTGGACATCCCAATAAGCATTGCTGGATTGATAGTTAGGAAGTATGGCAGGATGGCAAGAAAAAAAAGCTTTGTATTATTTACTTAGTATGTAGTATGTAACTTTTGGCCCCAACTATAAATGTACCTAAAATTTTAATATCTTTATTTTAAAAACAAGATTTCATTGGCCCACCTTTAACTTTGAGTCTAGATCTGAACAACTGAAGCAACCCCAGATCATAACACTGCTTCCAGAGGCTTGTACAGTGGACACTATGCATGATGATATGATATACGTACATCACTTCATGTGTTTCATGTTTGCATGATGTGTGCACCTGATGCACCCATCGCTCTGGAATAGGGTCAATCTTGACTCATCAGACCACAAGACCTTGTTGCATTACACCAAAGTCCTATCTTTATGCTCCCTAACAAACTGATGCCCTTTTTCTGATTAGTCTGACTAACAAGTATTTTCTTATGGACACACAGCTG
This sequence comes from Clarias macrocephalus, assembly GCA_011419295.1. Lineage (NCBI taxonomy): Eukaryota > Metazoa > Chordata > Actinopteri > Siluriformes > Clariidae > Clarias > Clarias macrocephalus. The sequence goes on from JAAGKR010001622.1 coordinate 57,120, forward strand.
TTTAGTACCAATCCTGTGAGTTCTCATGACACTGTGTACGTATGGAAATGCTCTAACTTTCACTATTAAACATAGCTTTGGTTTTTACAGTTGCTGTTTTTACCATGCAACTTTACAAAGTGGGCAGCATTGGTGGCATAGTGACATAGTGGTCAGCACTGTGGCCTCTAGGGTCGAGAATTCGATTCTCACCTCAGGGTCTGTGTGCATGGAGTTTGCATGTTCCCCCCCATGCTTGGTGGGTTTCCTCCAGGAACTTTGGTTTGTTTTCTCACAGTCGAAAAAAATGCAGATTAAATTAATGGTGTTCCCAAATTGCCCTGTGTATGGATTGGCCTTGTGCCCAAAGTCTCCTGGGAAAGGCTCCAGGCCCCTCAATAAGGATACCCGGATAAGCGGTAAAGATGATGAACGAATGAATGAACTTGAACAAGCATTAAAGTGATCTCCATTCATTATTTTTCCCCGCAAACACATTTCATCCACAATGTTGACGATTCAACACTATCCTTCCAGGTTTTGATACACATTTCTTCCACAAAGTGTTGTGTTGATGGGTTCTTAACCCAGTTTTTGTTCATTTAAATCACCCTAGTTGTTATCTTTGCTTGATGCAGCCCAAGAATTTGACTCTTTTGAAACTACGACTTTTTCCCCAGGCAGTGTATTTTTGGATACAGTGGCATGTTTTATTTATATGTCCTATATACAATACAGTATATTTAGTCTCTATAGCTCTATGAAAAAGTACTCTAATTATATCTAGTAATATTTTTCTATCTTAAATTAGGTTATGCAAATCAGTCCCTCAAGTCCCTCTGTAGGATATGTCGTGCAAATGAGTTTGAAATGATACTTGGACTTTCAGAGTGTTGTCACAATGTACCAACCACAATCTCATGACTGAAGTTAAACACCATTTCTTACTGTACGTAAACACTGACCATAAGTGGAATTAAACACCATTTTTGACTAAAAAGTGTCCAAGACTGAAGTTAAACGCTGTTCATGGCTAAGATTAAACACTGTGACTGATGTTAAACATCATCCATAACTGAAGTTAAATAATATTTCTGTACATGACAGAAGTTACACACTAATAATAATTGGAGTTAAACACTATTTTTGACTAAGGTTAAGCACTGTCTATGACTGAAGTCAAACACTACCACCATTTTTGACTAAACAGTGTCCATGACTGAAGTTTTATATACTGTATAATTATATATATGAACTTGTATATATTATTTTGTTTATTTACATTTATCAGACAAGTTTGTTTTATTGTAGTAGAAATTTTTTAAGTCAAATGGCAACCGGGCTTACCTGCTGAGCAACTCTTGCAATTCTGTAGTGGCCGCAAAAGTCTGCAGTAAAGCATTGATACAGCAGGAGAGGCCGCAGTTCTCAAGTCCTCTCACACCCGCACCTGTGTGTGCTGAACGACCTAAGCATTTAAACACATTTAATTCATGGGTAGCTACTCCCTCTCATAATATTTAAAACACTAACTGTTTAGTGCAAATGCACAATATTAAACACTTTTATGTTGAATTTCATTGCTTTCTATATCACACTGGAAAAGACCTGATTTGACTGATCATGGTTTGTTGTTTACATCATAGCCAGGTTTAACAGAGGTGTGCAAACTTTTTATATCCACTTTATGCTGTCAAAAAAGAGACAACTCACCTAAGGTTCTAGTGTTACTGCAAAAAAAAGACATCATAGATCGAACTATTCCCATCTGGGGGAAAAAAAAGGCTGGAGCTGGAAGACAGAGGCAGTACTGATAATACCGCACAACAGTATTGTTACAGACATTACACCACAAGTGGAATGGAACTGAGTACATGCACTTGGTTGCTGTATTTAAGTACATATTTCATGTACCTGACTAGTTTAATTAGAGGATTCTTTTTACTTCGCTCAAAATACAGTAAATCCTACTTAAGTGCATTTATGCATAGCATTCTGTACCCTAACCAACAGTTGTTGTTGTCTGCCTTTCGCCTGCTCCTGTTAAGGGGTCGCCACCTCTGACCATCAATCTGCACAACAACATGGCAAAGGTTTAAGCCGGACGCCCTTCCTGACACAATCCTCCCATTTTAATCTGGGCTCGGGACCGGCACTGCATCCAGTGACTGGGTAGAAGGGCATGGGGCAACCCCGTGGGGATTCGAGGATCCGCTCATACCTGGATCCTCAGATCCCCAAAACCAACATCCTAGAGCCTTAGTCGCCCGAGCCACTGTAACCTAACCACAGTGTGGTGTAGTATTTAAAGTGGAAGTTTCGCCACCTGCTGACTTTTATGAGTAATTGCATGCCTTGCCTTTCCTGATAATGTAAGTGGTACGCTAGCTGTGTACTTTTGATACTTTTGATGAGCACTTCTGTACTTTCACTTAAGTACACAAGTAAATGCGGGATTTCTACTTTTACTTGAGCAATGTTTGCCCTAGAGAACCTCTACTTTTGCTCAAGTACAGGATTTGCGCAGGCGGCAGTGGTGGCTTAGAGGTTAGCACTGTCACTTTGAACCTCCAGGGTCTGGGTTCGATTCCCAGCTCACATATGAGTTTGCATGTTTTCCCCATGCTTGGTGCGTTTCCTCCCACAGTCCAAAGACATGCAGATTATGCTAACTGAGATTCCCAAATTGCCCGTAGTGTGTGTATGTGATGGATTGGCACCCTGTCCAGGGTGTACCCTGCCTCTAGCCCTAAGTCTCCAAATATAGGCTCCAGGCCCCCTGCGAGAATAAAGTGGTATAGACAATAAATGAGTGAGTGATTTGTGTACTTTGCCCGCCTCTGCATACAAAATGGAGGTGTATGTTAGTTTACATGGTTTTAAATAAGTTTATTGATATATATAAGTCACTGAAAACTGTAAAACGATTCAAAGCAGAGAACTGAGTTGAATGTTGTTTCATAAACTCAGACTGGCACACCTGTACATTCAGTGATATACAGTATTTTAGTCCTGAAACTTTCTGCACACTTTCCTTCATGTAACTTAATGTATCCTGACGATGTCTACTCTCTAACATACAGTATTTAGAAAACAGACCTAGCAAAAACTTTAGCACAAAGGCATTCATGGTAACAATGAACACATTTGTTATTTAGAACCTTATTTAACAAAACGGTGTGAAATTAATCACTTACATGGAGTGAAGCTTTAATGCTCGTCAGGCAAACTGGTGATACACTGAGCTGCTGGTTTAAACATTACTCAAAGCTAACCTGAACCAGAAGTTAAAGAGTTTTACTTTCACTTTCCTTTCTTCCATAACTTTCTATTTTGTGTGGAGCAGCAACTTACCCAACATGTTTCTAAAAAAAATGATGTCCATCCCATTTCTAGACAAAATATAGAATTTAGCATTACTCTGCATCATATTACATAGTTTTTTTTTTTTTTTTTTTACTAGAATTTAGAGTTTTCTAGTGCTTTTTGTACTGAAATTTTATTGGTTGCCGTACAGGGTTCATTCACTATTTGGTAAAAATAAATAAATAAATCCATGACTTTATCATGACAGATTTTTTAACAGTTGATTAAAAAAAGGTTTTTGTTCTACCCATTAAGGAAAATTTAACTAAAGGAGTTATGTGCATCACTGCACAACACCATAACAAGCGTGTACCCTGTGCAAAAGAGCTAGCTGTTCCTTCTAGCCATCACCAGAAAGATAAATATTCTACACCATTTTCATTGTGAGCAAAGAGTAGATTTACATTTAGACTTTCTTATCCAAAGCGACTTATGAAAAGTGCTTTGAAGTTTCCATCATTGAATAGATCACTGTGAACTGCCATATGCTGGTGTGATTGCCTACAAACAATCAGAAGTTTTTCTTTTTTTTTAATGCATCAAAATATCCCTTTCAGTTTAATTATATTGACAGATTCAGTGAACTTAAAAATCAATGAATTTAAAATTCTTTATAGTGAACAAACAAAAATGATGTCACGTGGGTTTGAATTTAATTAATTCATTTGGTCATTCATTCTCTATACTGCTCATCATGTACAGGGTCACAGGAAAATTTATGAATGATCTCATGACTTTTTCAAATGTGATTTCTGAATTATATGATTTTTCCAGGATTTTTTTTACTGTATCACATTAAATGTGGGGGGGGAAAAGATGATGACATGATTTATTATTTTATTTATTACATCATGAAAACCTTCAGTTAACAGATGTGAGTAGACTGCACTGTATATAGCCATCGTAATTCCAAACACTTCTCTCACATACAGTAGTGAGAGCTTCAGTAAGTTTGGCGTGAGTATGTAAATTTCCTTCATTGGTAGCACTGATCAAAGAAGTATGACTTTCCCACCATCTACATCCCAGTTTAACTTCTGCTCACATACAGGATCTGTAAACTCTCGATCACTTTGTTCGTATTAAATAACAAGAACTAAGTCAAATCTCAGGAACAATGTGCTGAGCAACAGATTTCACTTGCAGTGAACACGATCAGGAAGCTCAGGACTAAAATGTATCTTTGGGGAAAGGTACTGCTTAGCTTTTTGTTCCCTGAGAGTGTACACGTTACATGCACTTGTGAGAACAGAACATTTCAAGAGCCTTTCCGTGCAAACACGTTCATCACAGCTGTGCTTCATCAAGACTTGTTGCTCACACGGTTTCTCAGCATCATCATTTTGTTGTTTTTTTCAACCGATTTATTATCCAGAAATTTTTTTTTTTTTTTTTTAGGAAGACGCCCGGTAGTATGGTCCAAACATGGCATTCCACATCTGCTGCCAGAGTCCATACAGCCGCAGGATCCATGGGTAAGCCGAGGGCAAAGCTGTGGATTCAGGACATACGTTTTAGAATAGTTCATGAGGAAGATTCATTCTTATAGCAGTTAAACACAATATAACCTTAAAATGAACCTCAAAACACAGAGAGCTAATAACAATGAAACACCAGCACACAACGAATACTTTATACTTATTGAAAAACAATTGTTTGAATCATACACAAATCTGATCAGCAGCTTCAGATCTTACCTCAAGCATGATTTAATGCAAATTTGTGACGATTTTGCAATTAAGTCTGATTTGGTATAAAATACAGGGTGTCCCAAAAATTATCATCAATTTGTAGTCTAACAAACTAGTCTCACTCAAATTATCTCAATTTTGAACAAGATGTGTAAAGTGTAATGTTTTACATTTAATTCTGTGTAGCTATGCAATAGGAACTTGAAGATGAGGAGCTCAAAAAGCGTCTTGTTTTCATTGATGAAGCCACATTTCATACGAATTGCAGAAAGCCGCCAAGAAGCATAATGTTCGCATTTGGGGGAAAAGAAAATCCCCATGTTACAGTCAACCACATGAGGGACACGCGAAAAGTGAATGTCTTTGAGTTGGACTACCGGACGTGGCGTATTAAACATTTGTAATGCTTTGTGAAATAGGTTATAAAATCTATATCTGTTTGAATATGGTGTTGGAATTTTGATGCATTTTTTTTCAACATGAAGCCTATTTATTCTCATTTTTGTTGGATATGTAGTTACTCAGATATTAATATTTTAAATGATGTAAACATTTTTGGACACTCTATGAATAATTATCTAAAATAAACCAGAAAAAAATTACATTATTAAATAATTAAATTGTATATTATATACAGTATGTATAGCATTTTTTAAAATAAATATGAAAGACCTGGCCACAGCGTCATTTCTTACTTTCTTTCGAAAATTTAATTTCTGTTTTTCCTTTCCTTTATTTCCTTTAATTGTTTCTTTTTGTATCATTTCCTTTATTTCTTTCATTTTACTTTCCTTCTTTTTCTTTCTTTCTATCTATCACTTTCTTTGTCTCATTACTTCCTTCCCTCTTGATATCATTTTCTCTTTAATTCACTTAAATTTTTTAATCATTCTCTTTCCTATCACTTTCATTAATCTCTTCCAATCACTTTCTTTTTCTTTCATTGTCTTTCACTCTTTCATTCTCTTTCTACCATTTTCTTTCATTCTTTTTTATTTTCATACATTTTCTTCTAACATTTTCTTTCTTTGTAATTAATTCCTTTCAAATTATTTTTTCTTACTATGATTTTCTTTCTTCTAATCATTAGTTTTTTCAATAATAATTATTTATTTTATTTCATCTTTTTCATGTTTTCTTTACATTTCGTTTCCTTCATTCAACATTTTATTTTTCATTATCTTTCTTTCAATCTTTTTAATTTTTCTTTATTTCATTCATTCTCTCTCACATTTCTTCCAAATTTACAGAATCCTCTCCAAATCTCTTTTCTGACACGAAGTTAATCCTAGCACACTTAACCAAGATACGTGCTAATACTGGTGTGTGGGTATATACAGCCAGAGTGTGTGTGTGTGTGTGTTAGTCTCTCAGGATAATCTCCTCACCGGGGTCTATTCGTATGAGCAGCAGGAAGAGCAGGAGGAACAGGACAGCGGCTCTGTGAATAAAGCGTGAGCAGGCAGAGGCACCGGCCAGAGAAAGCGCTCTGTACAACAATCTCATCACTGCATTCAACTTCCGGACCACCGACCCTGAGACGAGGCGGAACAAGTTCAGCAAAATCATCTAAAATCAGGTGTTAATACAGTACAGAAGAACGTATTTATATTAGTTATTGAATATTATGAGGTATGATAAAACTCCAAAGAACACGTTTTAGACACTAAATCTATCAATCTATGAGCCTCCTCACCAACTTTTCATTTTAAGTCAAAGGCTTTTTCTGTATTTTTTAACAAATACACAAATTATAGTTGACCAGCAGATCTGGACGGTAGATATATATATATATATATATATATATATATATATATATATATATATTTTTTTTTTTTTTTTTTTTTTTTAATCTTTATGCTATGTATATAAAGATTTAAGAAATCAATTAATTGCTACAGAGAATTTTTTTTCCCTGCATGCAACAAAAACCATTTTGAACTAATTTTGAAAAAAAAAAAAAGATGCTGGGTTGAAGGTTACTTTCAAATAAAATACTCAATGTCTATTTAGGTCCTACTTGTATTTGTGAAATTAAAAAAGCCGATCTTAAATTATCCACCTGCAGCAAACCAAAAACTGATTTTATCGTGTGTACTGGAGCATGCAGTTAGCTGCCAATCTGAATTAAACCGGAGCTCAAAAATGCATTATTTTGAGCAACAAAAAATTCAACACGTTTTATTTTAATGTTACAAGATAACCATAATCCTCAAATTAAAAATTACATTTTAAAACTAACAAACTAAAATAAAATACATTTAAATTAGATACTCATTATTTATTTTCCAAAGCCACAGGGAGCTGCAGCAGAGGGATGAAAGAGCCACATGGGGCTACAGAGCCGCGGGTTGCTGACCCCTGATCTATCTAAACCACATTCATGTACTGTAGCATTACCCACTTTCAATTTATTTAAATAATGCCTGCAACTAACAATTATTTTGATAATTGATCAATCTACCGATTATTGAAATGATCAATCGATTAATTGGATTACAGCTTTCACAATTATTCAGTAGCTCTTTTTCAGCTTGTTTTTTATTCACAGGTTGTTTTGTGTATGTGCTAACTAACAAACAATCAAGATAAATGTTCCTTCTCTATAGGATTCACATATGAATTTTATCAAAATTGGAAATATTGCTATTGCAAAACAAACAGCACCTTGAGTTATAGGTGTTTTCTCTGTCTCTACAGGGACAGGTTCAGGGTTTGGACAGGAACGGGCCGTCTTTTTAGCGTCATGATTCTCCAATATTGTAAGTGCGGCTTGTCTCTGTTCCTCGGTAAACGCGAGTCGTCCCACTTCACCCGTCAGCAGCTGCTTGGCCTCTGCGGTTTGTCCCAGTGGCAGGAGAACGTGCAGGATGTAGAGCTCGGCCACGCTGCTGTAACCCGACAGGCTCGAGTTAGACGAGCGGCGCAGCCACATTCGCACTGCCTCCTGCACCACCGCTTGCTCTTCCACCTTGGCGTAGAGAAGAATGCTGTGAATGTAGAATAGGAAGTGTAAAATAAGTTGGCCATGCCATGAAATAGAACTATATCATATTATATCTGGATTATGAACCTAATTGGACTGAACAGGATAGACTGCACATCCCTGCAGTGCAACACACATCTAATTTATTATGCTTACACCTGCTTGCACACACATCACTTCATGAATAACACTAGCTCAATCAGACATGAGTAAATGAACATCAACTGAAGATAAATAAATAAATCGCATGATTTAATAGATTCAATTTTTTGATATTTCTAGCTTACTGAATAATACGAAGAACATTATATGATTGATATCACATGCACATCACGTTCCATATATGAATCCTTATAAAATTCCCTCTGTGACAGAAAAATATGGAAATTATGCTTTTATGGTTTGATTTCTTTCTTTTTTTTTTCTTTTTTTGGTGACTTTGATTGCTCATGCTGCCCAAGAATTATCCTGATTAGTACATACCAACCCACATATTCACAAAACAAATAACCCTCATACATAAACAGTCAGGGAGACTTTTATTTTTATTTTTTACCACATCTGCATGATCTTTGCAGGAATTTGCTCCATTTCGCCATAATGCTGCAAGACCCAGGTCAGGACATCGTGCCACCGGTTTAACTCGGCGAGAGCTTGAATTCCGACGATGCAGAGAGCTGTTTTCAACTCTCCGTGCTTGGAACTATGAAAATAAAACGCAAATGAGAAATTCCAGTACATTTCCCGGAAAGAAATTAGGAGCTGTTATAAATCTAGCGCATATACAGCGGTAAGATATTAAGCTCACTTAAATGAATGAAGCCATTTTTGGTGCGTTTTTTGTGCCCTAACATTCCAACAAACAGCTTGTAAAGATGAGCTAAGCAAAGACAACAGTAGACAGTAGGGTGCCTGCCATAATGAGCTGTTACCATGGAAATGGATTAAAAGAAGTGCAGGAATATAAATCTTGTCACTGACGTTCTCACAAAAAAGGAATAATCTCCTGACCAATCAGAACTTTTTTGTTTTTAAAGACATAAAGAAATATATACTGCCTGGACGGAAAAAAAAGGTTGCGTGCCCTCTAAATGATTCCTCATGCTCACACAAACACCCTTTCACAATGTGAGTCCTGGAATATCCCAGTGCCATCAGGGAAGAAAAACTCCATAGATGTACTGGTCATTCAGTACGTTCAGATGTTCAGCTGACTTCATTTTATTGCCACATAACGTTGCCAAGTCTAGACCTGACCAACTGAAGCAACCCCAGATCATAACACTGTCTCCAGAGGCTTGTACAGTGGACACTATGCATGATGGGTGCATCGCTTCATGCGCTTCCCTTCTTACACTGACGCACACGCACCTCTGGAATAAAGTCACTCTGGACTCATCAGACATCATGAACTTTTTCTTTTGCTTCACGTATTGCCACACTGACTCCAAAATAGATTTTTTTTAAACAGTTTTTTTTTTCATTTATATAGAGATGAAGTGGTTGATTGGCTAGTGACCATGAATTGGCTGGTTTTCAGTTTGTTTGAGCAGAGATCAGCCTCAGATCTAAAGGATTCTACTGTACAATGACTGTAGAAGCTTCCGGTAGGCACAACAGAAACATTTTTTTAAATTATTTTTTTAAGCATCACATTATCAATGATTGTGCGCTTTAAAAGCCTCCGGTCTGCCTTTTCTCCAAACTCTGAATGAATTTGTCTCAAACCCACTCATTACACACACTTAAAACAACGCAGGCGCTAATTAATTGAAATTAGTTGCGTTAGAATCCCTGCATGCTCGCAGGCACTCAACCCACACACTACCTGTCAAGCTGAGATTTGAGACATTAGTGGTGGTAATACGTCACCGTTTTATTATTATTATTTATTTATTTATTTTTTATTCTACAGGTGGCACACTCTGAACTATTCACAAATTGTCCTCCTGTGGGGTAGGGGGTGAATTATTTGCTAATTTTGTTTAGAAATAATAATTACAATAGATGACAGAATTATATGTGCTGCTCAGTTAAAGTTAAACTCTTGTATTTATCATTAGTTTGTATTGTTTAAATACTGCGCTTGGGTTTCAAGTCAGAAAACTAATGTCATAAGGATCGAGTTATATTTAATTACTCATTAAACTTTTTTAAAGGTTTAAAATTGTAACAAAATCGGAGGGAAATGTAATATCGAATCGGGATATTGACAAAATCATGATGCTTATAGAATCGCAATATTAATCGAATCAGCACAGAGGTATTTCCATCCCCATTAAACATAGCTATGGGTTTTAGTCCTTTAGTTGTTTGTTTGATGCAGAACAATTATGTGACCCGTGTTAAACAGCGACCCGTTTTTTTTTTCCTTTTTTGTTTTGTTTTTTTGTCCAGGCAATGTATATGCTTCTGCACATCCTTTTAAACAAATATACTCTACGCTTCCAGGTTCACCCACCAGCTCAGTTCGTGCTCATTAGCGTTAGCATTAGCTAAAGTCTCCAGTCCCTCCTGGCAGGCGGCGAACGCGGAGTGGAAATCAGTCCGGAGGATGAAGTGCTCTATGGCGGAGTCGAGCAGCAGCCCTGAGCCGTGTGTCTGAGAGAGACACAGGTGAGGACTGGAGAGGCGAGCTGGAGCTAACGAGCAGCTCTGCATGGCGGACTAATCCCGAACCAACACATGCAGCGTTTAATACAGGCGTCACTGCACTGCTTTCTACACACTGCCTAGTGAACTACATAGAATGACGAAGCGCTATTTGGACTTCCGCCTTGCTTTCTTCCGCTTCCGGTTTGCAGGAATTGTGGAAAACTACCAGACAAATTAAAGTTGCTTCGACAAAAAATATATAATTATTAACAATAAAAATAAATAATAATACATAAAATAATACCACTGTGTTTTTCATATAATACATAAAATGATATACGTGTATAAATGTAATACATAAAATGTCATCACAGTGCTGTATATGTGATGAATAAAGGCTGAACTTTAATCACTATTTACAACTGTGGTAGTTAGAAAGGCATCTCAGCACAAACAAAACATTGACCCTTGGTGGATGGACTATGACAGCATTAGGTTGCACTCCTGTCTACCATGAACAGGAATCTAAGTCTCTAATGCACACAAACTGACCAAAAACAGTACAGATAAAAAGTATTAGGTAGTTGATTAGATAACTGCCTGAATGGTTTAGTATACTAATAGAAAAAAATAACTGCATACACAGACTACTACAGGTGTAAGGATTGAATATATTTCATGAGAGCACATGGTAATCATACATTTCCTTCTGCATTCTCTTCTTTGTTGCAGTACCTAATTTAACAGCTAAACTAACTCATGTTTGTCTTTAATAACTGAAGCAACTTTTAGGAAGTGTCTGCAGTGTACATAATAGATGATGTAGTAAGAATTACATGTAGCACACAAAAGTCCCAGAGGAACCTTGTGAAGGACACGATCCTTCATCGGCTGTGTAACTAATGGTCACGGTTGGGTACAGTGCTGATCCGGAAAAAAAAAAAAGAACAAAAAAAAAAAAAACAATATAATAAATCATCCAAGAAGCTATTTTCAAACTTTAACACATAAATAAATTAAACATTCTCTCTTTTACATTCATGTACATGGTCAATCATATAGTATGTCAGAATAAACTATTTCAGTTTTTCAATGATTTTTCACACAACCTCTGGCCACTGATTGCTGACCATGGCCTCGGTGCCCATGAGCTGACCGTGCTCTGTAAGTAACCGCATCAGTTTTTTCCTTCTTCTCCAGGTCACTTTCAACCCATAGTCCCTCTCTGGTGTGTCTCTCACTAACAAGTTTTCAGTTCTCGGTGGAGTTCTTGGATCATTCGGGGAAAAGAGGAGATTGAGAAGAAAACGTTCGCAGCGTGGCATTTCTGGAGTCTGTATGTGAGGAGGCGTGAGAACTCCGTTAGTGTTAGGTGTAGGTGTATGTGCTGTAACAGAGTTTGGGTCTGTTAGTTTCCCAGCTGCAGAACCAGTGGTTTTATGAGTTACTTTAGCTCCTGACGTACTAGCGTTATCATTCCGAGTGTTTAGAGGTGCCAGCCTTGGCGTAACATCACAACTGACTGGAAAAACGGTTTCATCTCTGTTACTTTGAGGAGGTTGTAGTTCTGGAGAATCCCCATCACGCGAGACAGTACTCTTTCGACCGAGACCTCTGCGACATCTCAGTGGAACCGAGTTACTTGTGTCAAACAGCAAAGCAGGGTATTTGCAAAGAGCTGGTCTTCTAACTTGTGTTGAAAGTGATGTTCCATTTAAAGTGCTTGCGGGGAGCCGATTCGTTTTCTTCTTCTTCCTTTGACCACCGTATCCTACTGCTGTATCTTCCAGCGTGGTAAACTGAGGAGACACCTACATCAGATAAAACATACAGTTTATGTTATTTTCATTTACAGAACCCAATGCAAAATAAAATGATCTTTAAAGATAACGGATATAGATAAACTCCTTAAATGTCCCTTGTTAGTTCATACATCAAGGAACATTTTTTTAGGAATGTCTAGGAACTGTATTTACATCTTTGCTTTTACTGGAAAATGTATATATTTTAACTATTGTATTTTAAGTTGCTATTCAACGACTAAAAAAAACTCATGTAAAGATTATAACTGTATATACATTCTGTAATAAGAGGAACAAGTCAAACTGGGACTTGTGTTAATTAATAATAAATACTTTCTTCTGAATAGGGTGTAAAACTGATTGACATTCATAAAAGAACCCAAGCACAGTACGGTGTAGAGACTCTTAGCCGCAGTAAAAGATTTGAATGGTGCAAATGTTTTAAAGAAGGCTCTGCATGCATGAATTATGCTCAGCGGCCACTGCAGTCATTCCCATGAACATTCAGTGAATGCAAAAAAAAAAAATAATAATAAATAAATAAATAAATAAATAACATTTTAGATATGCAGCAGGCAGCCTGATCATGGTTTAAGTATACTGAGAAAACTTTCTACCTTGAAGGTATCCAAGCACTAATCAAACGCTGGCATAAGTCCATCAGTGTAGCAGGGGGTTATCACTCACTCATCGTCTATACTGCTTTATTCAGGCTCGCTGGCGGCCTAGAGCCTATCCCAGCAGACTTAAGGCATGAGGCCAGGTACACCCTGGACGGGGTGCCAAACCACTGCAGAGCACACACACCAGAACATGTACGCATTAACACACTAAGGGCAATTTGGGAATGCCAGTTAGCCTAATCTGCATGTCTTTCGACTGTGGGAGGAAACTGGATCACATGGGGAGAACATGCAATCTCTATGCACACAGACCCAAGGTGGGAATCAAGCCCTGAACCTGGAGGTGCAAGTCGACAGTGCTAACCGTGAGGTCTGCACAAAAAAAGTCCTACTTTAACGACCCTCATACAGTTCCAAAACAGAATGATAAAATATGATTTTATTTTAGTTATTTATTTATTTGTTACAAATAATGTTAAATATAAACAATAAACCATAAATATATAAAACATAAATAAACTCCTAAATATATTAGTTTGTACATCCAATGATGTTAGGCTATATTAGGTATACACAATGTATACAGTTCGATGAGGAATGCATGTGACATTCACAGTGTGACATAAAAGCCTGTGACACACAACCTGTGCAAGCAAACAAAGCCATTTTTGGGCCCCTCTGTACAGTTAAACAAATGCATAATTAATAACTGTAGAAGTGTGCATATGTGTTTTTGAGCCCCTCTGTGTGTAAGTGTAAACCTTTTCTTCTTCTTAGACCCTAATTTGTAATTTAACAAGGTCACCCGATGACGTCACATATAATCGTTTGTATTTTAATTATTCACCATTATATGTGACGTCATTGGGTGACCTTGTTCAGCGTGCTTTTAACAACTTTCCCCTGAAGAGAGATCGACCAAATTACCCAAGAGCGATCAGGGACGCCTTGTCGTGCTTGCTCTGACACCAACGCCCTCGGGTTAATGGCGCTTCGTAGCTGGGGTCCGTACTGGTACCTGGATCCATTCCTGGGCTGCTCTACGAACAGCAGCTGAGATCTGTGCGGGTTCTGGAACCTCCTTCTCTGTGTAGCGCGAGGCATCAGACTTCATCATAAAAGTTTGCAGTTAATGTCCTGTGTGAAAAAAAAGTGCACACGTTGAACTGTAAACATACTGTTTAGCCTTTTTGCACAAACAAACCATAGTTAAAAAGTATGAAAAGTTATTTAATACATTTCTTCTTCTCTTTTTCCTCTTTTAACGGCTTAACTCAGCTCCGCTGTATACAGCCGCACTTCCGTGTTCCTTCTGATTGGTGCGTCACACTCACTATATCCCGCGCCGATTGGTCAGACCTAGTCACGTGACCGAAATTGATAGGTCTGCGCCAAAATTCAAACTTGCCTGGGTGAAGAAGACGGAAGTGGCGAGTTTCACCTTCTCGGGTTTATGAAGTTACGATTTAATAAATCATACCGCGAGATCGTTAAAAAAAGGACGCGTGATAAACTGATGAGAACGGATATAATATGAAGGTTTGTTTGCATTTATTTTAACTATGTTGCTTGGTTACGGGTAAACGCTTTATTTGACTCTAGTCATAATTTGTAGTATAAATGAGCCCGGGTCCTTTGTGTTAGCATTTTGCATGCACAGGAATAGCTAGGACGCAATGTGGCATGTTAAAATGAAACTCATCAACGCAGATGTGTCTTATAGATTAATCGGTAGCTAAGTGCATGGGAATTTCGAATCTAATCTAATCTAATGTGAATTAATGTTGTACAGTATATGGTAAGAAGGCGCACTGCCGCGATGCTGGCTGCGTGGATAAGCCGTGACGTCATGACAGTATATTGATATACATTTCCATTTTGTTTATGCGCACATTAGATCATATGATCAGTTGTAACGGTATTGGGTTCCAGATGTAAAACGTTATTAAAACTGTTTTCATTCAAAACATCTGTACGTTAAGAGGAATAATAGATAAAGCTTATAGCAAGAATACTCAAGGTATGTGATAAGTAAAAGAAAATATAGATTATTCATTTGTATATGAGAAATTTATACATATATTTCATCTGACAGGTATAGATATATAGATATGTATGTGTGTGTATAGATAGATAGATATATAGATAGATAGAGGTATACAGTATATTTATGTTTCATACGTTGGAGGACCCCAAACCAGTGTCCGAAAAAAAAAATTCTGTATTGTCTATCATAAAACTGGCTAGACATAATTTAATGTCCTTAGGTATTCGCCTGAAGTTAAACCTGTGCCATAATTTAAATCGAAACGTTGAGTGGAAGTAAACTTATGAGTTGTTATATGACAAGTTTTGACAGCGTACTGCTCATGCGTCAAACTGTAGGCGCGTCCTAAATCGACCGCTGGACAGAATTTAATGAAGCTTTTGATGTACTTTGATATCTGCCTGATGATCACCCTGCACCAAAAGTGAAAGCGATATGAACAGTTATCTGCCGGATTTAATAATCAGCTTTAAAATAAGCTACTTGCTGAATGTAAACAAACACCTGTACTAATAGATATTATTTAGAAAAGCTAAATTGGATATTTTTACTGGGATTGCTTAATATTTTTATTGTATTCCAGAAATCCGATCTGCTATGAACAGGACAATGGCGAGTCCCCGGAGACCGATCATCCTCAAGAGGAGGAAACTCCCGTTTCAGAGAAACGAAACTGAAGGGCCACAGAGCAAATCATCTCGGACGCCCTCGGGAGCGCGGTCCTTCCCAGATGGCATTTGCCTCATGGATCACCCGACCATGCCGGACACGCAAGTGGTGGTCATACCAAAAAGCGCCGATCTTCAGAGCGTCATCGACGTCTTGACCGTCAAGGGGAAGGAACACGGCGCGCAGGGACCGACTAAGTTCATCTTGCTGAGCGGAAGCAATGGATCCGAGGCTGGGGTCAAAGCCCTCTGTGATGCCACGTCAAAGAGCAGCAACAACCTCGCACCTGAAGCCTGTGCAGCCGGAGATGCCAAACCTCTCCTGATGAGCAGATGTATGTATTCGGTTATAAATCATATACTGTATGATTATAATGGCGGCAGTGTGGCACAGTGGGTTAGCACTGTCCAGGGTCCGGGTTTGATTCCCACCTCGGGGTCTATGTGCAAGGAGTTTGCATGTTCTCCCCATGCTTGGTGGGTTTTCTCCAAATACTTTGGTTTCTTCCCACAGCACATGCACACTAGGCTAATTGGTAGTCCTAAATTGCCTGTAGCGTGTGAATGTTAACCTGAGGTTCTAACGCGGTCATAAAAATGGGAGTAAATACAATGATGATTATTGGCCTCCACAGCCCCTGGTTGGGCTACAGGGGTTCCTGGATGGATTGATCCATCCATCCATCATTATAATATCACTTTTTTCTTTCTGTTTATGTTTGTGGCCTCTTGTGTTTTATGGTTCATTCTGACTTTGGCAGTGAAAAATGAATCCGACTGCAGTCTACTAGACGACAGCCTGACGAACATCCAGTGGCTGGGGAAGATGGACGCGGAAGTCGCTGGTACTGAGACAGAAATGAAAGAATCCAATAAAGAGAACTTACCTTGCGGTGTACAGGAGGTATAGTGTATTTATTGCTTTTGTTATGCACAGTCTTTATAGGTCATTGCATTTTTTTTCCTGCACCTGCTGCAAATGCTCATGTGACAAACCTTTGAATCTTTTGTCTTTTGGTCTAGAACTAGAATACAGTGCACTTCCTCTACATTCACTTTAAATAACTGCCATGTAATGGCTCTTTGCTATGATAAATTTTGCATCAGCAGCATGAAAGCTTTTTAGACGCCTCTAAGCACATTTGACTTAAATTGTCTACATGAAGTATAATTATATATATACACACACACACAATACTGGGCAAAAGTCTTGGCACCTACCTGTATTTTCTGTAGTACAAAAGTTGATATCCAATATGTTTATCATGTCTGCGTTGTTATGTACAAAACCGTTCACTATTTCCAAACATACCTTAAAAATAAATAAATAAATACCGTTATAGGAGAATATTTGCATGCCTATAAAGAAAGCAACGTATTACATGACAGACCGGTTTGCACCTGTAAGCGCAAAAAAAAAGAAAGAAAAAAAAAAGTAGGCTTCTGGATTTTGCATGAAAGAAAAAAAGGAGCGAGTGTGACACAGTTATGAGAAGAACTCCGGCATGTCCTTCAGCTCGCTCAGTAAAACCTACCAGCTTTTTTTATTCACAATAAAGCACTACTGATTGTTTCCCAGCAAAGAGGGACAATGTTTATTTTATGACTCTTTGATGTTCTTTGTAGAAGTGTCTTTTATATAGAAATGTTTTCAAAACAACTTTGCTCATGGCATTTTTTTAAATACTTTTGCACAGTATTGTAAAACAACTCTTGGGTGTCTTGGAGAAATATTTCTTCTTCTTTTTTCATGCAAAACCCAGGATCCTACATTAGATTTTTTTTTGTCTCCATCTGTATCGTAATATGTTTCTTTCTTTATAGGCATGTAAATATTCTTCTGTGTTGTCATTTATACATTTTAAAGATATGTTTGGAAATAGTGAAAGTTTTTAGATATACCAAAACAGACATGATGGGCATATATAACTATATATGTAAGACTTTTGCACAGTACTGTATATCGAGTCCCTGTTTTGTCTCCTTTAGCCGCAGCAGCCGGAGGAAGACGGGAGTGCTCCTGTTAAGGGTCCTTTGTCAGAAAGACCTCCGTATTCCTATATGGCGATGATCCAGTTCGCGATCAACAGCAAGAAAAACAAGATGATGACCCTGAAGGAAATCTATAACTGGATAGAGGATCATTTCCCCTACTTCCGAGATGTAGCTAAACCTGGTTGGAAGGTAATGAACTGATTGTAACTTTTACAGTGTGTTGTTTTCTGGCCAGCATGTTCATCATTGTAGGGCAGAAATCCTGCATCGTGTTCATGGCTTTGGTTAACGTATGCATTACATGCTGTCTTTTTTCTTATTAGAACTCCATTCGGCATAACCTCTCCTTGCACGACATGTTCGTCCGTGAGAGCACCCCGGATGGAAAGATCTCCTTCTGGACCATTAAACCTGAGGCAAACCGCTGCCTCACTTTAGACCAGGTGTATAAGGTAAGTCCTGTATACCCAACACGATCCCATCTTCTCCACGTCTAAGATTTTCTCACCAATGTGGTGACACTTGCTGTTTCCTCACCCTGCTACAGCCTGCGATCGATCCAGCAGCTCCCTCTTGCCCACAAACCGTGCAAGTCTGTTACCAACAAGTAAGACATTTTTCTTAAAAACAAAAAAATCTCATGCTGCAGTCAGACAGGAAAGGACACAAGATCTACAAAAATCACACTTTATTCCAGTGATTGAGGCAGGAAGAGCGCAGGAAGCTTGATCGTGTCTATTTGATGGGAAAACTGACTTTTTTTTTTTTTTTATCTCTGTAGCAGCAGAAGCGAGTTATTCCTGAACCTAAGAAAGCTACACCTTGCACTACAGGTAGGTAAACATGCAGCACGGATAACAACAACGGCTCTCGTACAATACGGGGTTTGATAGTAATATTAAAAGAAAAGCCATTAAGCACGGTGGCCTAGTGGTTAAAACTGTCACCTCGCACCACCAGGGTCCGGGTTCGATTACCATCTCTGTGTGCATGGAGTTTGCATGTTCTCCATGTGCTCGATGGGTTTCCTCCGGGTACTCCGGTTTCCTCCCACAGTCCAAAGACATGCAGATTAGACTCACTGGCATCCCCAGATTGCCTGTAGCATGTGAATTTGTGTGTGTGTGTGTGATGGATTGGCACCCTGTCCAGGGTGTACCCCCGCCTCGTAAGTTTTCTTGGATAGGCTCTGGTGACCCCATGACCCTGTATATAGGATAAAGCGGTATAGACGATGAGCAAGTGAGTGAGAGTTAACTGCAATATTCATGTACCATTTTTATTCAGGCTTATCTCCATTTCTCACAGGTAATTTCACATCTCATGTTTTTATTAGTTTCTAAAATCCCTCTTTCACAGAATGACCATCATGATCTTTGCTAAGAAATACAGTACTGGTCAAAAGTTTGGACAATACTTTTATTTATTTATTTATTTATTTATTTATAATAATTATAAATATTTTTATATAATAATTTATTAATATGAAAAATATTATTATTATTATTATTTCCACCCCAAAATCTATGAAATAACGCATATGGCATTAGATAATTAAGTAACAAGAAGTAGTCAGTCAATTTTGTTTAAGACACAGGGTCAGTTGATCTGGAACTGAACAGTATCGTCAAGTGCATTCGCAAAACCAAAGACCATCCCCGGAAAGCAAGACCAAAACTTTACAAAACTCTAAGATTAAAGCCCTTACGAAGGCTTTACATAATATGAATAGCAGACACATCTCAGTATCAACTGTTCAAAGGAGATTTTCCATTTTTTTTAAATGCCTTCAGCATTTTTTTTTTCACAGTGTCAGAAGAAATAAAAATTAGACAAGCTCATAGGATTAGAAGGCGTGTCCAAACTTTTGACTGGCACTGTACAGTACATGACGGCATCTGTGATTTTGTGACTTTGACATTTTCTTGTTCTGCATGATGCCCTCGAGTGCTTCCTATTAACATATTAACATTCCAAAAGCACCAAAAACACCCACAGCTCAATAGTTTAAAAAAAAAACACTGTATTGATGAATGAGACTTGGGCAGTTTTAGGACGAGTCTCTGAGGTCATGTTCAGTATACTTCAGGCAAAACTCAACACCCAAGTGCTGACCATCATGCATACATTACCTGTGAAAAATGACACTTTTTTTTGCACTGATTTGTATTGCGATTTCAAGTTCTGTGCGATTAATTGTGCAGCAAAACTTTGTTTTTTCAGTCAGGCGCAAAAATTGTTTTTTTTTGGTAATTTGTTCACACCTTCACAGTGATGGATTTTGAGCTTAGTGAAGGAGCAAATACAACTCCAAACATACTGTAGTAATATGGGAACATTCGGGTTAAACCTGGAGACTAAATTATTTTACATTTGATAAATCAGATCTCGACTACCTTTTGATGCTTTGTTAAAAATATCTTGCAGTGAGATATATCGAGCAAACATAATAAATTTTTTTTTGTCTCCAGAAAGGAAAATGAAGCCTCTCCTGCCTCGCACGGACTCGTACCTGGTGCCCATTCAGCTTCCCTTGACCCCCTCGGTCTTTTTGTCCTCCCCGGCAGCGCTCCCTCTGTCTACCCCTCAGCAGACCCCCACTCCCTCCAATCCAGTCCCCAAGGCACCCAGCAAGAGGCCTTGCATAGCTCCCAAGGTAAATTCTTCTCATGTACAGTACTCATAAACTCAAAACAAACCTTAAAACCGAAACTCATCTGCATATCTATGATTTTTAAAGATCCCGAAGAGCGACTCCAGCTCCGTCCCGATGTCTCCCCAGATCCCTGAGGTGAAGGAAGAGCGCGTGTGCGTACCCGTCAGCGCTGAACCCCGCAGCAGCAAACGCAAGGAGCTGAGCAGCTCGCGGCGCAAGCAGCGTCTCGTCACGCCGTCCACCGAGGAGCCCGTCCTGGTCTTCCCAGAGAGCTCTTTCTCCGACTCCGGCGTCGCCCTGGACCTCACCTCCTTGCAGGAAATGGAACTAGAACCTCTGCGTGACCCTCAGCTGGTGAACGAAACCTTTAAAACACCGATCAAAGGGAGCCACCCGGCTTCCTCGACCCCGAGCAAGGCTCTGGAGCCGTGGAGGATCACGCCGCTGGGTAAAGGGAGCCGCGGCGTGCTGGATTTCAGCCCGATCCGCACGCCGCAGCGGAACGAGAGCAGCGCCCTGAGTCTCACCAGCACGCCCTTCAAAGAGCTGCCGCTTTTCAGTTCGCCCCGCGAGCTCCTCACCTCCTGTTCGCGCGAGCTGCAGACGGGCTCCGCGAACCGCTCGCTCACCGAGGGCCTCGTGCTGGACACCATGAACGACAGCCTGAGTAAAATCTTAGTAGACATCAGCTTCTCTTGTTTGGACGATGACGACCTGGGCATGGCCAACCTCAGCTGGTCGCAGTTTATTCCTGACCTGAAATAAGCCACATGTCCTTTTTTTTTCTTGTTTTTTTCTTAACCAATCCAAGCTGCTCGCACGCTTTTTCACTGCCTCAGTATTTCTTTTGCTTGCTTGTTTGCTAACACATGTAGATGTTTTATCATACCTTTTTTCTCTCTCTCTTTTTGAAAATCTTCATGCACATTGTCTATTTGTAGGCTCTTTATTGAAACCTTTTCGGATTAAAGAGCCATGCTTCAGTGCGATCGCCATGACCCGCCATCCTGATCCGCGGCCACTCGGTTCCTAACATTAAAAATACACGTACACACTCCTTCATAAGCTGCTCGCAATGATTTTCACTGCCTTTGCTTCTTCCACAAGTGTACGTATCCTTCCCCTCTCCTTCTCTCTGCTTTTTTTTTTTTTTTGCTGTGTGTGTGTTTCTAACTTCCTGTCTGTTTACTGTATGTGTCAAGTTAAGAGTGGATTTATCACTCCAGTTCTGAAAGACGACAGGAGTGACGATTGAGAAACTGTCGAAGGAATGTATTTAGGAGTTGACCGATTTTGCACAATTTGTAATATATATCTATATATCTATAAATGTGTGTATATGTATGTTTATTTAGTTTTTTTTTTTTTTATGTGTAAATGAGTACATAGGTTTAATAGACTCCCAACGTAGACACTACTACTGCCGCTGCACGCAAGATGTTTTAATGCAACGCATTGATGGCCAGACAAGACCTGCAATACAAGCTGATGGTTCATTTTATTTGTGCAGAAAAAACACAATCAAAATCCTATAAATTAATATTAAGTAGCAGAGACTTGAGATTTCTATTTATATCATATAACTTTAACAATCTTGTATTGCCAGCAGCTTACTACTGTATTCATAATGCAGGAATGATCGCTCCTTGGGGCTGGATGATGCAAAGTAAAATCGGTTCACACTAATACACACTGCCGTAGAAGATTGATATGGAGCACGTTGAATTTTCTTCTAATGTGCACCAAGAAATCTGGACACATGGTCAAATCTAGACTATGGATCCATGTTAAAGCTTGAATGAACGTTCATTATTATTATTAATTATAGCGATTCTGTCGGATAGCTTAAAAAGACTTTCAAAATATATTTTTTATAGAATTGGGATATGGTGGCAAGGATCATCTGTGACATTCCTATAGTAAGAATAAATAATAATAATAATAATAATAATAATAACACGCTTCTACTCATTATCCAGCCCTGGTCTCTTGCATGCATTGGCTTTCCATTGAAAATTTTTTGGCTGACTGTTATAATCACAGTTTGTGTATTGTTTTAAAAAATGCATATTAAAAAAAAAAACTAAAAAAAATGACTTTTTTTTTTTTCTTTTTCACCCCTCACAATTTCGCCTAAGAACACAGCCATGAACAAAGACTGGTACAAAAACATCATTCGAGAGCAACATCTCCCAACCATCCAAGAACAGTTTGGTGACGAACAATGCTTTTTCCAGCATGAAAGAGCACCTTGCTTATAAAGCAAAAGTGATAACTGGTGATAACTGATAATGATAATGACTTAAGGACACTCAACAACCATGGGTTCCTCGAAGCAGCTGTGTAAGACTCTGAAAATGAAAGTTATTGATGCCCACAATGCAGGAGAAGGCTACAAGTAGATAGCAAAGCGTTGTCAGCTTGCAGTTTCCACAGTGAGAAATGTAATTAAGAGATGGCAGGTCAGGGGAACTGTGGAGGTCAAGATGAGATCTGGAAGATCAAGAAATCGCTCAGAGAGAACTGCTCGTATGCTGGTCAGAAGACAAATCAAAACCCCTATTTGACTGCAAAAAACCTGCAGGACATCTAGCAGACTCAGGAGTGGTGGTGCAGCGTTCCACTGTGCAGTGATGCTTACACAGACAAGACCTTCATGGAAGAGTCAGCAGAGGAAAACCTTACCTGTGTCCCCATCATAAAATCCAACGTCAGAAGTATGCAACAGAACATCTACAGAAGCCTGATGCGTTTGGAAACAAGTGCTGTAGACTGATGACGTTAAAATAGAACTCTCTGGCCAGAATCAGCAAAGGCATGTTTGGTGAAAAAAGGAGCAGCATTTCATGATAATAACACCTCGCCAACTATAAAGAATGGAGGCGGATCTATCATGCTTTGGGGTTGTGTTGTAGCCAGTGGCGCAGGAATAATTGCACGGGTGGAGAGAAGAATGGATTCCACTAAATACCAGCAAATTCTGGATGCAAACATCTGTAAAAAAAAAAAGCTGAAGCTGAAAAGAGGACGGCTTTTACAACAGGACAATGATCTTAAACAGACCTCGAAATCCACTATGGAAAACCTCAAGACGCAAGCTGAAGGTTTTGGAACGGCCATCATAGTCCCCTGATTTAAACATCATTAAAATTTGTGCGTAGATCGTAAAAGAGCTGTGCATGCAAGACGACCAAAGAATATTACAGAACTAGAAGCCTTTTGAAAGGAAGAATGGGAGAAAATCCCAAGTATAATAATTGAAAGACTTTTTGCTGGCTATAAAAAGCGTTTGCTGTGATATCTGCCAGAGGAGTTGTTACTAAGTACTGATTATGTAGGGTGCCCAAACTTTTGCACAGTGCCACAATAATGTTTAAATTTTTTATTTTTTGTTAAATTTATGATATGAAAAATAAGTATGCACCAATGGTTGCTGACAATATTGTGCATTTTTTCCATTTCCAAGAGAGACTGTGTTAACATGTTTTCAATAAAAAAAAATCACCAAAATCTGTTATTTATCAAGGGGTGCCTAAACTTTTGCATAAGACTGTACATAATTAGCCACGTTGACTTTTATATAGAGAGATAATACATTTATATTTATATTACTTATTACAAATAATATTAAATTTCATACAAATAAAGCCCTATTCACGATTTTTCTCTTACTGCTGTACGGTGCAGGATAGATAAAAAGGCGCACAGGAAACAAAACTTAACACTGCAAATATTGACGTAATTGTCAAAAAAAAAAAAAACTTTGACACTTATTACATGCTTGTAATTATACTTTATTACACCATGGTAACATCGAGATTTAAAGAGCTAAAAGATTTATATATTTTAAAGATCTGTGGTGGAAAATTTTTTTTACAACTCTGGAGACTTCAAGTAGTATCACAACCAGAGTAGACATTTATTTAAACAGCGCTGGACATCTCTGTTAAACACACAGCAAAAGCATCTGAAAAAGAGAGGTAACCCCTCCCCTCATGTCAGAGTGCTTTATGTATTCTGACGGAGCAGGTCATGGTGACATCTCAAAAACACGTAATGTTCAAAAAAACAACAGAGCTATTCCCTTGGATGTTGATAAGCAGGCGAGTGACCCTGCTGGCCCTGAGTCTACGTCAACCTACCTAGATCAAGGTTTTTACTCTCTGTACACTTTGTACTTTCTTGCACAAAGACATATTCCAAGTCTGCAACTCTAACTGACCCATGATTATGTAGACATTTCATAACACACACGCACACATGCACACACACACACACACACACACACATACACACACACACACACACACACACACACACACACACACACACACACCATTGATCAAAATTTTCTACCACAGCCCTAAAACAGGTGGTGTAGTGGTTAGCACTGTTGCACTGCACCTCCAGAGTCCAGGTTCGATTCCTATCTCTGTGTGCATGGAGTTTGCATGTTCTTCCCATGCTTGGTGGATTTCCTCTGGTTTCCTAACACAGTCCAAAAACCTGCAGATTAGGCTAATTGGCATCTCAAATTGCCCATAATGTGAGACTGCCTCCTGCCCTAAGTCTCCTGGGATAGGCCTCATTTCTCATATGGAAATATACACAAATTCAAAAGCTCTCACAACTTAGTTTTTCAGAAAATGACAGAAGTTTACACACTACAGACAAAAACTGTAAACGCTCGTATGATTGATGTATGTAAAACTGCTCATATCCAGTTTGAGCTTGAGGCCAACTGTTAAATGAAATTCTAATAACATAAATGTCACATCAATATAAATCACACATAATCTACAAATACAGTAAGTGGATATCAAGGTAAAAAAAACAAACATTGCTTTTATACACACATACACACAGAAACACACAACCTTTACAGATATACACAGTTTAAGAGATATTAAACTGGTGACATAGAGGGGATCCACATCTGCCCCACGCAGACTCTCTATTGGTGTTCCACAGGGCTCAGTACTTGGTCCTCTTCTGTTCTCCATCTATACCCAGTCTCTTGGTAAGGTCATATCATCGCATGGATTTTCATACCATTGTTATGGAGATGACACTCAACTTATTCTCTCATTTCCTCTGACACTCAGGTTTCCACCTGGATCTTAGTATGTCTGGCAGACGATCATATGAGGTCATATGAGATCAGATGAGATCATCCTGGATGGCAACTCATCAGCTGAAGCTCAACCTGAGTAAAACCAAACTGCTTTTCTTCCCTGGTGACTCATCCCCAGGTCAAGACCTTGTGATATCCCTGGACAATAATCAGATCA
This sequence comes from Clarias macrocephalus, assembly GCA_011419295.1. Lineage (NCBI taxonomy): Eukaryota > Metazoa > Chordata > Actinopteri > Siluriformes > Clariidae > Clarias > Clarias macrocephalus. The sequence goes on from JAAGKR010001622.1 coordinate 82,819, forward strand.
ATTCTTCAGGCACCACCTGCAGTCTTGGGGTAACCGTGGACAATCATCTGCCACACACATCACTTACCTTACTCGCTCTTGTAGATTTCTTCTTTACAATATCAGAAGAATCCAAAGAAAGTTCTCACACAGCACCCCACTCCTCCACTCCCTTTACTGGCTTCCTTTAGCTGCCCGCATCAAATTCAAAACCCTGATGCATGCCAAAAAGCTAAAAATGGCCCAGCACCTACTTACCTCTCTGCTCTAATGACACCAGGCATTGCACCACGTTCCCTCTGATCCTCCAGCACTGTTCGCCTCGTCTCACCATCTCTCAGGGATCGAGGACGACATTCATCCAGACTCTTTTCTGTTCTGGCACCTAGGTTGTGGAACAAACTTCCTCTAGATATCAGTACAGCAGAGTCTTTGATGATGTTTAAATGACGACTCAAGACGTATCTGTTTCTCCAATACTTGGAATAATCCAAAAAAAAAAAAAAACTCTGACTGATGCCACTTAGTTTGTAACCTAGTAACCCAGTGTAAGTATCTATCCAGTGATTTAAACTTTAAATCACTTCTTGCAAGTCACTCTGAATAAGAACATCTACCAAATGACTATATGTAAATGTAAATGTAAATATTATACAATGTCTTTTTTGTTTTTCTATTTCTTAATAGTGGAAAGTTAAAATACATATGTACAATATAGGTTTAATTGATTTATTTTATTTTTAATTTTTACAGTTATTTTTTTAGGATTTATATGGATATTGAAAAAAGAAATATTTAAGCTTACAAAACTACTAAGAACATACAGTCGTCACTATCATTTTGTTATAGATTTCTTATCAAAAAACTCAAAGGAAAAATCCAAAGACTTTATGTATCACTGCTACGTTTTTGATTTTCAGTCCGTTTCTGATGGAATTCCTCTTCACTTAATGCTAATTAAATTTACACTACTGTCACAGTTAAATGCCTAGTTATTGCTGTACAAGCGATTGGGGCTGTTACTGATATGCAGATGACAGTTTAGAAAGGTACTACAGGTACTTTGTGGAAAGTCAGGTTACTCGCTCTTCTAATAATCCTCTACTATTGGTCTTAACAATCGTTCACATTTTGCTGGAAATCCGTCAATACGACGCTGTTGATGCAGATTAATTATTGGCCAAAGTGTGCACTTCCCATCAGTCTAATGTTTGTGCTCCTTCAGTAGGTCTGAACTTCTTGCTGTACCACCTCCAACAAGATCTGAAGTTGCAAAGTGCAGTAATCTGAAAGTAACCAGAGCAAAAGAAGAAACACACATCACCAAATACTAATTTAAAGGGCAATAATAATAGAGAAAAATTATCAACAGTATGAGAGAAAAAGTCAATGTTTCTAAACATGGACACAAATTTCCAATATGGAGGCAAGTGGCTTAGTGGTTAGCACTGTCGCTTTGCACCTACAGGGTCCAGGTTCGGTTCCTGCTTCAGGTCTGTGTACATGAAGTTTGCATTTTCTCCCGTGCTTGGTGGGTTTCCTCCTGGTACTCCGGTTTCCTCCCACAGTCCAAAGACATTCAAGATTAGGCTTAATTGCAGTTCCCAAATTGGCTGTAGTATGTGAATGAGTGTGTGTATGTGTGCGTGTGCTCTGCGGATGGATTGGTACCCTGTCCAGAGTGTACCCCATCTTGTGCCCTAAGTCTCCTGGGATAGGCTGCAGCCACCCCCCCCCCCCCCCCAAACCTATACACAGGATAAAGAGGTATAGACAATAGAGTGAGTGAGTGATTTCCAAGATGGTGCTGTGGATGGCAGCACAACGCTCTCTTGTACTTTTCTGTTTTTGTTTATTTGTTTCATGCTCAATTACTTTAATTAATGTTGAGTTCTTATTGTGGATAGTGTCTTGTCTAAAAACAATTGTACAATGGTATTCCTTAGGTCTGTACTTTGAGAGTCACCAGCCAGTCCTGGTGTGTGTTAACATACTTGACCAATAAACTTAAATTGTCCGTAGATATACAGTGATCAGCCATAACATTACAACCACCTGCCTCATATTGTGTACAGCTCTGAAACATCAAGTAGACTCCACTAGACTTCTGAAAGTGTGCTGTGAAATCTGACACCGAGCCATTAATACCAGATCCTTTAAGTCCTGTAAGATGAGGTGAAGCTCATGGATCAAACCTGTTTGTCCATCACATCCAACATATTCTTAGTCAGATTGCAAACAGGAGAATTTGGAGGCCAAATCAACACCATGAACTTTTTGTCATGAACCTTAATCCGCTCCTACACAATGGTTGCAGTCTGATGCATTATCCTGAAAGAGGCCATTGCTGTTGGGAAACATTGTTTCCATGAAGACATGTACTTTGGTCAGCAGCAATGTTTAGCTGGTTGGTATTTGTCAATTAATCTCAGGATACATGGTTTCCAAGAACATTCATCAGAACATCACACTTCCTCCATCGGCTTGTCTTCTTCTCAAAGTGCATCCTGGTGCCATCTCTTTCCAAGCTAAGCCCACGCACACACCTGGCTGTCCAGTTGACTCTGTTGCCGGTTCGCTGGTTGTCATTCAGCTCCCTATACGATACTTACCCATTTATCCTGTTTCCAACACATCAACTTCGAGATCTGCCTAACATACCTAACCCCTGAGAACTGTAACCAGATAATTCATTTTACTCAGTTCACCTGGAAATGGGTTTAGTATTGAATCCCTGTGTATTCCTGCCTCACAATCAGTGTTACCATGACATGCTTGCTTACTCGAAATGAATGAATGTGTATGCTTGGACAGGAGTCATTACCAGCAACAATCTATTTACATTTTTACCTGAGAAAAGGAAGGTGTGACTCACCAAAGGCTTTTCTCCAACGCTTCGGTACGTATGAGTGCTTTACAGTCAGGTAGTAAACTGGGATCCCAGTGAACGTAACAGCCAAACTGCAGCCAGTGTTCCATGGGTCTGAATACAGTGACAGGCCCACGATAAAGAAACATACCACGGTGAAGGTGACAGGAACAACCAGAGGAACCTAGGCTCACATAAAAAAAAAAAGATAAAATAAAGATAAATAAAAATTTTCACTTTCGTCTTGCTTGGTAGAGTTCTTCATTTTTTGCAAACCTTAAAACTTCTTGGATGATCTGGAAATCGGTAGCGATGGATGAGAAGCCCCAGTGTTACAAGGGCAATGAAGAGCCAGCGCGAGAAGGAGGCGAAGTTGATCAGTTGATAAATTTCTCCTCCTGCCAACATGATAACCATGAGAGGGGCCTGGAACCATAACAACTGAGATAGTCACTTATAAGTAAGAGCAACTGAAATAAATTGAACAATATTTTTTGGTATTTTCTTTCAGAATAGCTCATAGACAAGGACCTGAATGGCAGATAATCCTTTTACTCTGACACTAATAATGAAAATATAGATTTAATGTGAGAACAGGAACTAACTTGTCTAGAAGCATTCAGCCTTCATTGCAGGGGGCCTGGAGCCTCTCCCGGGTTACTTAGGGCACAAGGCAGGGTACACCCTGGATTGTGTGCCAACCAATCACAGGGTACAAGCACACACGCTCTCAGTCATACACTACGGGGCAATTTTAAAACACCAATCAGCCCACACCAGTGGTTCTCAAACTTATTCCTGCATGGCCACTGCCCTGCATTTTTCCTGCTCTACTGCACCTACTTCAATTAAGAAAAGCCTGCTAATTCCTTGATGAATGAAATCAGGTGTGCTGGGAGCTGAGAAAACACATTAATGTGCAGGGACGTCAGAGAGAACCGTCGGCCCTCACCAAATGTCTTTGGACTGTGTTCGAGGAAACTGGAGTCTCTGGAGGAAACCCATCATGCACAGGGAGAACATGTAAACCATACACACAGACTGGAGGTAAGATTCAAACTCCCAACCCAAAAGGTGCTATAATCACTAAGCCACAGTGCCACTAAGCCATGCATGACATTCTAACTATTGAACTGTTAAAATGCACGATTAATAATTAATTCATTAGCAATTACTGATAAATCACTGGTTAGTGGCACTAGGTTATTGATTGGGAAGTGATTGTTTTGGCAACAGTGTTAACCACTAAGCCATTGTGTCACCTGCAAACTGTTCTGTTATACAAAAATGATTTAAAAAGTTTGTTCGCTCACCGGCCTTTTGTTTTCTCTCATTAAGTTATTAAGACATAATTTTTTTCCCATGTTGAAAAATTTTAAGCGTTATATCTGATTGGTACAAACAAATTTAAAAAATGTTACAGTCTCCTCAAAAGAAACCTACATTATGGCAACAATCAGAAATCAAGTTGTTACTATGGAGGTGATAATGCATTAGAGCAATCAGAATTGGGCATTCAATATGAAACAAATGAAGATGATCAAGAAGGATTGAATGAACATATAAATGACAGTAACATAAGCAAGCACATGTATTAAAGCAGCCAATAATACAATACAGTATATTACCAGAAATAATACAGCAGGCATTGGTGTATTTCTTCGGATGTGTATCATAGAAAACAGAGCTGGCCATTGTCCCTCCCTGGCTGCCACAAACAACATCCTACACACAAATACATTGTGTAATTACAACTTGATATAGGATCTATATATAGGGTGTAATATTCATGTGAATGTCTAACAGATTTTATACCTAGGTGTTGCAAAGATGCCACTATTCATGGTTCCAAGACACGACATGGCCACCAGTAAGGGCACCAGTGATGCCATTCTGGGCAGGACTTTGCTGGCGAAAGTCTGTGACAGCGAAAGGGGGAAAAAATTACACATTGATTTGACTATTGATTTGCACTTGACATTTTCAATACAGAAATTCCAATACACTGACCACTGCTACGGCGTCGGATATCAGCAGCTCATCTGCAGTCATCATGGTATAATACGCCACGTTCACCAGCAGGTATAATATAATAACTGTGATCATGGATAACATGATGGCCAGTGGAATGTTTCTGACAAATACAAGGAAGAAGTGTAATTACCAAGTATATGAATAGACATGGTATTGCACTCAGATCCACTCAGTTCTATATACATACCTTTTTGGATTGATAACCTCCTCTGTCACAAAGTTTAATGAAAACCTGATAGCAAAAACAGAGCAATGTGTACGGTATTGTGCATAAGTCTTAGGTACTAGATTATCTTTAATACAAATTTTTTCATATGTCATTATTATGTGCAAAATCATGAATTATTTCCAAACATAACTTAAAAATGAAAAAATAAATAATATTACAGAAGATTATGACATGTTAGATGACAGGTAGGAGACCAAAAAAAAACATGAAAACATTTCTACATAAAAGAAACTTCTATAAAGAGCACTCAATCCCAAGAACCTCTGAGGTCCAACTAGGGACTGACAAACTACTATATGTGCACATATATAATCGAACCCGGACCCTGGAGGCACAAAGCGACAGTGATAACATAAAGAGCACTAAAGAGTAATAAAATGTGAGAACACAGTGAGTCAGTAGTTGGTTGTAAAAACGGTTCGCTTGAATATAATCAGTAGTGTTAGATACTGATTTGTGTAGCTGTTAGGTTTTACTGAGTGTGCTGAGTATTCTTCTGGTAACTTTGTCACACTTGCTCCTTTCTAGTTTCATTCAAAATTTATTTATCATTACAGGCATGCAAATATTCATATACATGTAAATGGTGCCTAAAATTTTCACACATTGCTGTATATACTGTATGTGCTGTATAGACTAGATAGACCTCCATTAAGCAGCAAGGCAGTCACAGAATTTACAGAATACACACACACACACACACACACACACACACACACACACACACACACACA